>JAGTXR010000428.1:0-122409 GCA_022606575.1 Glossosoma conforme | reverse complement strand
AAAAAAAAAATTTTTTTTTAGGTTTTTTTTTTTTGGGAAAAAACTTAGTTCTTTGAAATAGTTTTCAGAATCCATAGGATCATCCTCTCCATATAAGTCTCCAAATTTTTGCGATTTTATAAAATTTTTACCAATTACACTGTGCATAAATAAAGTGATTTGTATTTTATTGTTAACGTTTTTCCGAATAAATATGACGTCTAAAATACGTACTTTATTTAAAAGCGATTGATAAAGTACAATATTATACACGAAATATGCAGTGTTAGAGATTGTGGGCACTTAGTGAAGTAAATTCTGTACCTTATACGGAAGCTACACTAAGTCTGAGAAACGAGATTCGCGAGACTGGGACTGAGAAAGGGGATTCACCGTCTTGGGAAGCCGGTCGTAAGTCCTACAGGTCATTAAATACCTTACAAATTACACAAAAAGCTACCGTACTCGTATATTTCAAAATATCTTCATCATGACCTTATATTTTCTTCCCATATCCATTATATATCTGGATACACATAAATTTCAGCCACATTGTCCATGCATTGTCCGGGAATTTGAAGAAATAGTAGCTGTATTATACGATATATATTTTGGCAATCGGGCTTTCAGCTACGCTGCACCAATGGCCTGGAACTCACTACCGGAAAGCATAAGAGAGCTTAAAGCGGAGGCATCCTTCAGAAGCAGACTCAAGACCCACCTTTTTACTCAGAGAGGCAAAGAAGCGCTTTTGGAATGATCATTCGGTCATAAAAGAGCGCTATACAAATACTAATCTTCTTCTTCTTAGTGTCAGCGACGTCAAATTATTTTTTCCCAATATCTGGCAACATCGATAGCTCGTGTGTTGCCCAGCATTAGGTCCAGAGATGTGCAACTTGTTGGGCACATGGAGCAGCATCGTAGGTGTGAGGCGGTCTGCAGGTCTCCACAGTCGCACAATAGTGTCTCTCCCTGCCGAAGCATTCCCCACCGCTCGAGGTTGTCCTTTGTTCTACCAACTCCGGTTCTTAATCTGTTTAGGGATTTCCAGGTCGGCCAGTCAAGGCTCTTGCCAGTTGGGAGGCCTTCCTTTGGAGTAATGAAATCCTCTGGTGCGATTTGTTGCCAGAGTTGGAGTCTCTCATTTCAGAGCCGGATGTGAGAGGTTGTGTGGATTTCCCAGAAAACTGCTTCGAGACTTCAATCTTGGTGTTGGGGGTATCTGATTATACAAGCAGTGGGACGGTTGGTTGATTGCCTTACGCATTTCTTCGGCGCATATGACTTTGCGTCTTATGTTCGGTGGTGCGATACCAGCCAAGGGGTATAGTTTAGAAATGGGTGTTGGTTTGAGGCAGCCTGTGACGACTCTGCATGCATCATTCAGGGCCCCACACTGGTGCCGCATATTCTCCGGCTGAGAAACAAAGTGCTAAAGCTGAGGTACGAAGAAGGGGTGGTTGGGCTCCCCAGTGAGTGTTGGTCAGTTTGCCGATGAGGTTGTTCCTTGTTGCAACTTTCTGTTTGGTGTTGCTGCAATGACGCCTGAAGGTGAGGGTGCGATCTAGAGTGACTCCGAGGTATTTTGGATGGTCGCTATGTTCCAGTACTCTACCTTCCCACGTGACACGAAGCTTTCTGTTAGCTTCCTGTTTCTAAGGTGGAAACAAACAGACTTGTGTCTTTGATGGGTTAGGTTTGAGATGGTTGGTTTTCGTAGTAATGGGACATCTCGTTGAGTCCCTGGCTTAGGATGTCCTCAACTTCTTCAAACGTTACTGCTTGTGCTGCCAAACCTAAGTCATCCGCATATATGAAAGATTTTGTGTCTTTAGGGGTGGGTTGGTCGTTTGTATATATATTAAATAGTATAGGAGCAAGTACACTGCCTTGTGGTAAGCCGTTCTTTTGGTTACGCCATCGGCTGGTTTTCCCCTGAAAATCCACAGCGAATCTCCTGTTATGCAGCGTAGCCGCGATCATCTGCACTAGCGAGAAGTCACCTGTCATTCTGTAAAATTTACTTAGGAGTGTGCTGTGCGACACTGTATCGTATGCAGCGGTTAGGTCGACGAATACCACTCCGGTCTCTTTCCTTAGTTCGAACCCGTTTTCGATATGTTGGGTCAGGTTTAGTACTTGCCCAGTGCATGCCTTTCCGGGTCGGAAGCCCGCCTGCTGGGGTATCATTTTAGGTTCGATAAAGGGGGTGAGTCGGTTTAGTAGTATCCGTTCGAAGATTTTAAATATATGGCATAGTAAAGATATTGGGCGGTAGCTTTTAGCATCATCAGGGTTTTTCCCTGGCTTTAAAATGGCTATGACCTTGGACTTTCTCCATATTTTGGGATTTGAATGCCGATCATGCAGGCATCAAACATTTCAAGGACCCATTGTTTAGCCTGGGGGCCAAAGTGTTTTATCTGTTCTACGCATATATCATCCAATCCAGCCGCTTTTTGTCTTTAGCGGCTTTGATAGCACACTCCAGTTCAGCCATTGAGAAGGGTTTTGACAGATCGCTGTGTTCAATTAGAGGGTCTCTGTCCAATTTTTGCTTTTTCGTTTTATTGTTCAGCTTCCCGTTGAGGAGGAGCTGATGAGAAATTCTCATTGGCAGTTGTGGCCGCGTGCTTAACAGGAGCTGTTGGATCGTTATCCATTTTCGCAGGAGTCTCCAGGCTTTGTGGCTATTTGTGGTAAGGTCAAGGCTTTCCACCATCGAGATCCAGCATTCCCGTCTGCTCTGCTCCACTGCAGCTGACACCTTTTGCCCAGCTGCATAGTTTCCTCTGCAAATGGACTGGTATCAAAGCAGTCAGTGTATTTCTCGAGCAGGGCTACAGTGTCAGGTTGTAAACCGGGAATAAATTTTGTTCGACATCCTCTGGGGATGTGGGCTCTGGACACTTTTTTGATGATGTTTGTAAAAAGTGTCGTAGTTCTCCGGTGTTGGCTTGACATGTCCGACGGATTCTTCTAGGGCATTTGTGTATGCATCCCAGTCCGATTTCATGAAATTATATCTTGTACGGAATGGTTTTTTTTTTGCCTGATAGCTGCCATTACGTGGAGAGTGAGAGGTCTGTGTTGGGAGTGTGGAATTGGCGTGCCCATTATTTTGGTGCATTGTTGGCTAATTTGGCTGCTGGTAAAGATGAGATCCGGGTTGTATCCCCTCCTCCATCTGCCGCTGTTAAAAGATGCCGGTTGTTTAGCATCATGCACCAAAGATAATCGGTTAGCCTCAAACCACTCTTCAAGGGCTTCTCCATTGGGGTCAGTGTTGTTGTATCCCCAAAGAATGTTGTGGCTGTTGAAGTCGCCCAGGATAAGTTTTATATCTTTATTTCGGAAATTTGCTGGTTCATGGAAGTGGAAATCTTCATTTGGGGGCTTATAATACGATGTGACGGTGCAGTGGTCCAACTCGACCGTAAGGGTTTCAATGTTATTAACCTCTGTGTTGTCAGTCGAGGTAACCGTCAGGCCATCCCGTACAAAAATTGCACTTCCATATTGTTCGTGAGGTCTTTCCGAGACCAGGCGCATTCCCTCAATGGATGGTCTTTTGCTTTGCATGCCGCGATGGGTCTCCTGCATGCAAAGAACATCGCATTGTATTTGTTTCGTCATGTGGCAAAGTAGTTCTTCTTTGCAGGAAGATAGTCCTTCTATGTTGATGGACATGGTGGTGAGAGCTGGTTTGCTGCTTCTCATTTTGTTTTTGTTGTCGCTGGGTTGAAAAGATTGGCTGGAAGAGGAAGTCCGAGATTCCGTTTCCAGGGGGCACCGCGTGGAGGTTCTTTTCATGCTCCCCACAAATCCTAATATAATAATAATATTATTTTGGCATTAAAGCTGATGATTTTTTTTAGGAGATCGATTGATTGGCTCGAGAACTGGAAATATTGGTTTGTAAGATGCAGCTCAACTCAAATGGTTTTTTGTCAACATATAGTTTTTTCTTATACAATAAAGGTGAACCGCCCCCTACGCACTTGTAGAATATATATTTACTTAAATTTTAAATACATAATATATTTTTACAGAATCATACACAAGATTTTTTTTTTTTTGTCATTTACTCGTAAGAGTCACTCAAGCTTAAAATTATATATATTCTAGGGATGCTTTTTTTCCATTTGCTAGAGTCCCGGAGGAAAAACTCCTGCACTCAAACATTCATTCCTTCTTCTTCGCGGTTCAATTCACAAGCCTGGGATTCTTGAATGTTTTAACTTCTATGTTCCAGATAGGTACACCCGTGCTCGTAGCCATCCATTGTTTTTGATCCCAGTCGATGCTTCTGGAGCTTCAAGCACTCAATTTGGTACAACGGCAATGTCGCTCCTAAATGGCCTACCAGCACACCTCGATTTTTTTCTTATATCCTTTTCCTCTTTTGTCGATGGTATTGTTCTACTTGATCTCTGTGATCTTTGACACATGTCATTTTCTTGGTCTTTTGTGTTATTTGTATTTTTTATTATTTTCTCTATTTATTGTATATTTATGTATACTCTATGTTTCTAAATATTTGTAAAAAAAAATGGAATTTCGATTCTGTATATAAATAAATAAATAAATATTTTCAATTACTTTTAGACATTGATGATACATCTAAGTATGAATATATTCGTGTTCGCCAAGGAAAAACTTAAAATAAAACAAAAAAGAGATCGCATGCTTAAACCTACGTTCTCGTGGTCTGCCACCAAGTTGTGGCTCGATCATCCAAGTACACTCTTCCATTAAGTATTCACTTACTAAATAATTTACGTGTTTAGTGGAACATTAGCTGACGTAGGATTTTTATAATATTCTACAAGTTTAAATACTCTGGTTTGAATAGTCTTTTAGAACTTCCGAGAGTTATTAAATACTTTCATGTGAGGTGCATTTTCACTGACTGGCGACACTAGAATGCGTTCACATTCCAGAAAACTTTTCCTTTGACATTTCGAGAATTTCGAATTCCGTGGATTCGATTTCATAAGCAAATGCAAAGCACTGCACTATTTATGTACTCTTACATATTATTATTAACATTTCCACTATTTCGCAGTTCAGAGTTTCGCAGACTGAGTGGCATTAATTACTTTAGTTTTCTCGTGAAACAGTTTTAGAATTTTACCCGATTACATATCTACAAAATTTATCGTTATATGTTTTGTAAAATGAGCTATTTTTTAATAATTTTCCCAGAAAATATCTGTAAAAATTGTCACACATGTAATAGAGAAATGCCTCAAATTTAACAAACTGTGCTTTTTTTTAACATATTCGCTCCATATTTGGAGCATATAGACACCGCAAACTTCCGTTTCACAGTTCTCTAAGCACAGATTATCTATGCCTTGTTACAGAACACCTGTATCCACATAAGAACGTATATGGTTCCCGGGAGCCTTCAAGGCAAGAGCCCGCGAACTTGCACACACTGTGTCTGTAGTATCAGAGAAATATTTGCGTGCTTAATAGCAGGTTTGACCACAAAGTCGTCAGCCCTGAAAAAGACCCTTGCAATGGCGGTCGTAAGATTGGTACGACAGAATTCGACACACACGGCTAACCCAAAAGCAAAAAATTCATTTGAATATTTATTGATCAGTTTTTTCAAAGAGATCGGACTTATCGAGTTTTAAACCATTTGTCTCTATGCGGCGGATTAATTGTTTTGTGAGAATTTAAAGATTTAAGAAATACACACGGAGATTTTTAATTTTTTTTATCATTTTAGCTCCCGCGATTAAGCGGTTGTTATAATATGTGTAAATAAATAAATATAAATTTCAAGGATTTTAATGGAATTTTAACTTCACACTATACTATTTAATTCGCATACAGGTCCTGAGCGAGTCTGTAACACCTCGTCCTCAAACTTTCGCAGTCCCGCAGTTCCACAGCTTTGGAGTTCCACAGTAAGGCGTTGCAGTTTCGCAAACTTTCACAGTCACACATTCTCAATTATATAAAAAAATAATTTTACGGCGAATTTTACAGTTGCAGTTTTAGTGTTTTTATTTGAAATCGTACATTTTTTTTTATCCAAAACGCAAACGGATATCACAAATGAAATGTCACATCAAAATGTTGAATAATATTTGTTTACGATTTTAATGTTTGTACTTTTTAAGTACATATCTTCATAGCTTGGCTTTACATGATTTGTTCACTCAATCCTGTCAGACGCCACTGTTCCTTGTGCCAAAACATGTCTGCACCGAAAAGTCTACTTGGGAACATATATCGTTCCTGATGAAATCCATGGTTGAAACCTGGAGACTTGATGACACGGCAGCTGAAGTATTCAGGGCGTTTTTGTGTGATTAGTCAATAAGATTTTTGGAAAAAGAGATTAGCTAGAACTTTCCGAGTTCTGAGCGTATTTTTTTTTAAGGAGCGGCTCAACCTAATCAACTACCCTCGGCAAGCAGCTGGCGTTTACTTATCCAAGGTCTGTGTACAACATTGTTTGACTTTGGGATCTAAAGAGAATCGCGCTAATAATATGCTGTTGTCGTTAGTCAATTTAATACGACTATATAAAATACAAGGTGTTCCAAATGAGCCACCTTATCAAAAGGTGTTATTGTTTTTGCAAATGATCTCGTACGTCAATCATGTTTGACGTTTGTGAACAAAACAGCTTCATATTGTGGCTTTTGGGTTTAGCCGTGTGTAACGAATTTCTTTTTACCAATATTTCGACCGCTATTGCAGGGGTCTTATTGATGATTTCTCCGGACCAATGAAACTTGAGTATGTAGTTGCCATGGAGACAATAATAACGCTCGTGAAAAAGATAATCTGACACCAACTCACAACTAAATCATCAATCCTGAAGAAGACCCCTGCAATGGCGATCGAAATATTGGTAAAAACAAATTTGCCACACACGGCTAAGCCAAAAAGCCACAATATCAAATCTGGCAGTGAAAACCTAAGAAGTTATTTAAAACAGCTTCAATTTACGAACAAACTAGCAATGGATGATTAATTTTGCGTCTCCTTTATGGCGTGGGTATACGATTTACGGTTATAATGATCACGTTTACCGCTTCTTTATTTTCTGATTATTTGACGATAAAAATGCATTATAAGTAGCATTTGGTAATGATTGTGTATCAATTGTTGAATATGTCTATAAATATTTATTGGTTTGCTAAAAGTAATAAGAAAAAAAAAACGTTCTCACGAAAAATATATATATATTACTACCAGTACACTTTCTGATTTCATAATGATGGCAACTCACTTGTCACAATGCCCAATTTTACACTGCAATTGATCAAGTTTTAAGCAATTACATCGACTTGATTTGTACAATGGGATTATCCGGTAAAATCTCACGTAGAGATCCCCAGTCTGCCTTTGATGTACTTCATTGAGGCGGCTAATGTGTGAACAGGGCAGTTGCAGGATTGCCTTCAAATGCAAATGCCTTATCATTTAGTAACAGTGGATGACGAGTCGAATGTGTTGCAGTCTCTAACAATATGACTGTTATCCAGTTCTAAATTCTTAATGATATTTTAGATATTGTCATAAATTCACATAAACTTTGTTTGGTAGTAATAACATCGCTGGAGTAGATGTAAAATTTGTTAATTGGCGTTTTTATTGATTTTAGAAATAAATATGGATGAATATATTATTGCTATAGTTACTAAATATGGGTTGTCTAGGCTTTGGGAGCGTCGGGATAATCAGCGAAACTCCTTAAAAATTCAGTTTTTTTTATTAAAATTAAACAAAAACAAGAAATTCTGTAAACATCACTAATTCAATAATAATGAACTAAATCTCTGCATAAATCATACATCAACAGGAATGACGGCTTGATTCTCAAAACAGTATGTCTTCCACCTATAGCACATATTCTAAAAAACCTGTACAGACAAGCAAGGACGACCACAGTCCGACATGACGTTCATGGAGGTACAATTCTTAGAACATACCTACCGTATTCTTAGAACATACCTACCGTATTCATAAAACGTACCCACGTTTCTCCGGACGAATGAAACTTGATATGTAGTTGCCATGGAGATATCAATAACGCTTTTAAAAAGATAATCTGATACCAATTCACAGCTAAATCATCAATCCTGAAGATGACCCCTGCAATGGCAGTTGAAATAATGGTTAAAAGAACTTCCCAAAAACCCAAAATATTAATCTGGCCGTGAAAACCTAAGAAGTTATTAAAATCTAAGCATTTTTCTTTAATACAAAAGTATACAGAGTTGTAGTTTTATTGTGTTGGCAAATCGACACTCAAACAATAGTCATGCCTCGTGGAAGCAAGAGCGCATTTGTCGTATTACATGTAATGCTCGTAGCGACGATTGCGCCGATCCGTCCGACACATAAGCGCCGCTCACGCGCTCCTGTTCGACATTTCGTAAATTGATCAACTCGAACAACAAAAGCGCATAAATGTTCCCGCGAAATGACATCGTGTGTTGTTCGCAGGATTCGCATGACATTACGCGGTACGTTGCGTAACATATTACACGCGTAACGCCAACATTAGCCGTTGGTACAAACTTCAGGACAATGCAGAAAATCACAGATATTTCTGCATCACACGCTTGGATAATCGGCTGGTACAATTATAAATGTGCTCGTCGTCATTAGCATATTTAATACAAAATAATATAACACCAGTATAATAGGTGACACCTTTTATGCAGGGTAGAACTTCAGGTTTTTCATGCAAATTCTGATGTTTTTTTTTACCACATACGCTTCATATTTGGAGAACAAGGTCATCACAAATTGTGATTTCTCAGTTTTGTAAGCTTATTATGTCAATGCCTTATCGCAGAACACCTGAATCCCGAAGGTCCACATGCTATATATATAATCGTGTCGGAAACAACAGGGTCAGATCCTGTCTGCCCAGAAGTGGGTGCAGCTATTCGGGCACAGCGCACACTCCAGAAGGTGTGACAGTACTCCGGTCCGAAGTCTGTTAAGAGACCTTCATATATTCCACCCCTGGACATGACCAGGGGTTCATATGGTAACATGTGGTTCCTAGGAGCCTCTTAATAATCGTAAATAATTTAATAAAATACATGTTACGTGTTTTCATGAAGAAAAATCGTGAACAGTAACTAAAAATTTTACATTCACGGCTTTTTAAGGTTAAAATTTTTGTGATTTGTTGGTGGATTCTTAATACATAAAATGTTAAGCCGACGTTGTATAATATTTTTGACCAAATTTTTTATGTTATTTTACTACATATTTA
Source organism: Glossosoma conforme (assembly GCA_022606575.1). Classification (NCBI taxonomy): domain Eukaryota; kingdom Metazoa; phylum Arthropoda; class Insecta; order Trichoptera; family Glossosomatidae; genus Glossosoma; species Glossosoma conforme. The sequence goes on along the minus strand of JAGTXR010000428.1, from coordinate 113,162 downwards.
ATAAAAAAAATCAATTCCTGTAATAATAATGGAATTTCACCAAGAATTGACAGTTAACAACACTTACTTTATCATACCAATATGTAAACTTCTTCTTCGAAGCCACTATAAACCACATTGAGCGTTGACTATCATCGACTTCCGTCTCTAACTCTTAACCTGTTTGCATCGATACCCGATATATGCCGTGTAAGATTCCCCTACCGTTAACAACGGTAGCCGTGATATATTGTTTTGCTACTTTTTTATAATAGTTTTTTATGCATCATCTGTTAGCTAAAGGATACAAGAACCAATGTGGTATATGAAAATAGACGAGATAAGTACATTTATGCTTCCAATACTAGTTTTGTAATTGACAGTTTAATTTGTATTCTACCGAGCCGTAATGACAAGGTTAATGTCGTCCATTGAATTATTTGTATTGGACACTCATGCTATTTTTTTATGTCATCTTCCCCTCGATTTACCGACTTGTTTTCTTTTTCCTTGCTGTGCATCCAGGACTTATCGACTACCCATGTTGCAATATCTGTACATTTCCGCCACATCTCAGTCTATAAACTCTGGTGTATACAGATAGCTTCGGTGCATTGTATAATATATGTTGCATAGTTATTAATTGAGTTTTATTCTTTAAATATCTCTATAATTCACGGTAACGTTAACGGTAAAAAGTTTTTTTTACACAACACTCTCCGCTAAAAATGTAGCTCAACAGAAAATATTATCTTATCATGATTTTTAAATTAAAAAGCAAAACAATACAAGAAAGATAGGTAATCGTGGCATAAAAATAAAATACAGATAAACTAAACAATTGATTCACGTCAGGAAATATTACAATATTATTTGATGATTTTGTTGTTGTAAAGAACCTTTCTAATCCTAAAGGGATAATTAACAAAATCAATGACACACTATCCTTCCCTAAAAGTTCAATCTGAAAACGAGGTTGCTTAGTTGCGTTTATTGGACGACAAGAACTGTGTTGTTTTTCAATATGGTGTCGTCGTAGGGGTTGAGGCGCACCTTAGGATGAAATGGTACAGGCTTCGGGAGCATAGGGCTAATAATAGCCTTGAAAAATCCGATTAACAAATCATCTAAAAATTTGCCTTGGATACTACAACCCCCCTCTCCAAGAACTTGGACTTCTGCTTGGAGGTTTACGAGAACCGTGTATGACCTCAATGTATGTTAACCGTATGGATGCCATGAGCCCAAATATGGGTCCACTGCGGGAAGCCCGCCAGTGCCGTGAGCACACCGGTGTGTTATAAAACTGGATATTTTCGATCAATGTTATAACTTGGCTCTATAGCGACATCTTTTGTCTGCCTAAGAAAAAAAAGTTTAAAATTGGACACCATTTAGGGGTTCAAAACTTTGATAATCCACCAGGCGTTGCATTCAGGGTCATGGCATCCATAAGATTAAAGGTGCAGATGTCCTAGGACGAGGAATGAATAGTAGCAGCTGATAGAAATATGTTGCGGCGATATTTGTGATGATAATGTGTTCCATATATGCAATGGTTATGAGGAAAAAAAAGTCGTCGGTTGAAAAAGGAAATGGTTTAATATTTTTATATTTTTTAAATTTATTTTAATTGAAATAATCAGCCCTGTGGTTGTAGGGGCGACAGTTTGCGTAGCTCCTTCGAGTGCCTAATTCAATTGACGCCTCTAAGAATCCCCAGCGGCGGTGAGGCGATCGATGGCTCTTGAACCGAAACGCTGACTGGCCCGACACCCGCGGCTCTGAATATTCATCAGCCACTTGCCTACGCCGGGCTGAATGCAAATATGGATCACAAGGTATAAATTACGACAGGGAGCGCCAAGCCGATCCATGAAACGACGAGGCGAAAGCCAAGCTTCACAGCGCGTAATAATGATCTTTGTAATTTTTCGCAACCCTTGAAATGCTGAAACTCGCGGCTATACACGATCAAAACAAAATGCCTACTGTTCAGCGATCGTATTGGTTACATTCGTAAAACTTAATTACATGGTTAAAGCGAAAATTTTACCATGTCTTAAAATTAAAGCGTTTATCCAATGCATCCTCCCAGTATTAACGTGTGGCCTGTATTTTTTTGTTCACTAACTAATTCAAAGTTTTGATAGTTAATTATATGAATTGGCATTAAATTAAATGTCAGTATAGTTGATTAAATAGATTGGCAGTATCCACTGTGTCATTACGAATATGGTCCGTTATGAAATTGAAATGTCAATAATATACTCAATACTGCCTGAAATAATATTTTTTTTTTACCGAGAACTGGCAAAAGTAGCGTTGGCCCTTACCCCTTGTAAGATGGAGTGATGACATCAGAAGAATAGCGGGAGTGGTCTGGATGCGGAAGGCGGAGAATTCTAAGAGGATGGAGATTCATGTAGGAGGCTTACGTTCAACAACGGACGGACACACGCTGATGATTTAAAATCGATTGCAGTCGTTACAAAACGCAGCGGCACGACTAGTCTACAACGCGCCCAAATTCTGTCACATTACTCCAATACTACACCGACTGCACTGGTTGAGAGTTTCGGCTAGAATCCAGTATAAATTATGCCTCTCAGCTTACAAGGCACTCAACGGAACTGCACCGGGCTATCTGACAGAACTTATTAAGCCTTCAGAAATAAGCACGCGTGGAGAGACACTCAGATCGGCTAGAGCAAATAAAAGCACCCTACACCTGACGGGAGGTAGTCCTAGCACGGTCTTTGGCAATCGGGCTTTCAGCTACGCTGCACCAATGGCCTGGAACTCACTACCGGAAAGCATAAGAGAGCTTAAAGCGGAGGCATCCTTCAGAAGCAGACTCAAGACCCACCTTTTTACTCAGAGAGGCAAAGAAGCGCTTTTGGAATGATCATTCGGTCATAAAAGAGCGCTATACAAATACTAATATAATATAATAATGATGATGATTGTTTGCAATCTCTTATATAACCGCTATTCTTGGCATTTATAGCCATAAAATGTGATATGAGAAAATATTTTAATGCAGAATACTAAAAGTACTTTGTGAAGAATGATATGCATATGAATTAATAAAACATAACTATTATTTATAGTCTTCTTTAGCCTTGCCATTTCCCATCATCTGGGGTCGGCTCTCTTTGTGCACATTCGCCATGTTTGTCTGTTCTGCGTTGCATTCTCGGTTAAACCCAGAGTTTTCAGATCCTTGTTTACAGTTGCAGTTCAGGTTGCCTGTGGTCTTTCAGTCTTCTTCTTTTGAGCGTGGGTATGTTGAGGGCTCTCTTCACCATGTGGTCCTGATCTCTCCTTGTCACATGCCCATACCATCTTAGGCAGTTTTCCCTTATCTTTTCAGGTATGGGGGCCACCCGAATTGAACCCCGAATATGCCCATTTCGAACTCTGTCCACTCTAGTGACACCAACCGCCCACTTCAGCATCTTCATCTCTGCCACATGAATCCTATCCAAGTCACGTTTCAGCGGTGTCCATCACTCCGATCCGTAGAGCATAGCTGGCCTCACAGCAGTTTTGTAGATTTAAACTCTCAATTATAGTGCCTGCATTATTTTTTATGTTTCATACTGTTGTGAACTTTACTGTTACCAAAAACTATTGTAGCCATATGATGCGTTCTAGAGCAGTTGCCTGCGTAAAATGCTTAGGGCAGAAAAGTTTGAATTTGTGGTAGTGAGCTAACAAGGCAGTCTTCATCCAGCAGTCTGTCAATACACTAACGTAGAATTGGTTGAAAATGGTTTTCTAAATGTTGTAAGAGCATAAAGTAAAGCTGCTTTTAATTTTGGCTTTTGTGCTCTCCCCATCCTGTAAGGCCATTGAGAACTATACATACGAGTATTTACTTGACTATATGTGGTTAAAGTAAAAAATTTGTAGCTGGTAAAACGTTTTGTTGGTTATTTTTGGCGTTTATATCGTTTGCTTAAAGTGAGATTAACAATCAGTTATATTTGAAATATTAGTTTTACTTAAGCTTGTGAATAAATGAAGACTGATAGAATAATAATAAAAATATACATACTTTGAATATATACTATGGCGACATCTGTCGTACGATGCTAACAATGCTATAAATACTAGTTTCACCGGAAGTCAGTCTGGGCATAGCAATGGCGCGATTCGCCGAGCGGTATGAATACCTGGGCATAGTTGGTTTCCAAGGTCCGCGGTTCGCATCCCGCTTCTGCCGTTATTTTTGTGCTTGGATTGACGCGTTGAAAAAAGAATTTTATGTATAGTATATGTATATTTAAGTAATGATAATATTATAATATAGTCAATGATCTATAAAAGTAGATTAGAATATTGAAATAATAAAACAATATTCTAATAAAAATTAAAAAATTAATTAGTTTTACTATTTAAATTTTATTTTATTGATCATAAGATAATCTTCTAATAAGAACATAAAATCCACGGTAATTTAACGGAATCTTTTTATATGAGTAAATATTGAAGAAAAAAGTGAAAACAATCTGTTACTAAAATAATTTGATTTCAAACTTAATTTGTCTCTCTTGCTTCAGGTAGGCTACGGATATAAAATATGAAAAAGTGATGTGATGTAACGAATATCTTTTATTATAGACCGAGAGACAATAGTTGGTAAGCCCTGGACAGAGTAGACTAGTAGATATCGTAATTATTCCAAGCGGAAGGTCCCGAGATCGAATTCGAACCGAGATTCACCGTTTACTTAAATTGAACGACTTTGCTCCCAGCAATAAAGAAGATTTAAAACATTACCAACTACCAAATAATTTGTTTATTTTTACCATACTAATAAAAAATGACAACAAAATAAATCCTTGGAATTTAAATCAATTTGTTTTTCGAATTTCAATAAACTTTTCGTCAGAATAAAGTTTTTTTTTTCAATTTATTTAAGACAGGTTTAATAGAGTTAGTTAGTTTAGTTTAGGGTAGATTAGATTAGGTTAGGTTGAATACCGTTGATAAAATTATAAGGAGCATTTTAGAATATGCAAAATAATAATTATTGCATTTTATATATTTATTTATTTTGTCTTTTTTTTCTAACCGGAAAAGTATACTAACCAAATGTGATAAATAATGATTTCGACGATGTTGTAACATTTTTAAATAACCATTTTGGTTTATTTCCTCACACGAAACACGTGCTTTCCACGTTTATTATTTTGTTATAGCATCGATTTTCAAAAACCTCAAGATATTAAAATAGTTTGCTTGCTACGTACATAGTACGTATTACAATCGTGAAACATTTTTCGTCCATCTCTACATAGTTGACAAATGTATGTTGACTCAAAACGAACAGCATATTTAGTTTCCTATTGTACTACCCTTAAGCAGTAAGCAGGTTTTGAACAGCTCTCTCACAATTTAACTTCCTTCTTTACTGATGTATAAAAAAAGTGGATTATTAAACAGTTATCAAACAATATCCTGAATAATATCATACATACGTAACTACTACAAATTATTCCTACACAAGCAATTTCAATTGAGCGTCAAAGAGGCTGTAGAAGATCAAAATCTTTTGATGGTGCTTTACTGTAAGTCGATCTAATTTAAATGTAGCATATAGTAAACTGGGTTGAAAGTCAATCAAAAAACTATATATTTTGTTCTTACAAATTGATAAATTAAAACGATAAAATTGTACAGTAGTTAATTAAGTTAATATTCCACGGTTGCATGGAATTTCCATGGTTCGTGACGTATTGACCGTCGCTGATCCGCTGTAGACAATTTGCCGACAGACGCTGTTTAATATTTCGCGCATAAAGCGGTGCGAAAACTTTCAGGCGGGCGTGAAACCGAACTGTGCAAGTGTCGTAGTTGGGGCTGGCTGAAGATGCAGCGCTCTGTAACTACGCGGTGAATCGCCAACTAGAGATCAAGAAAATTGTTACACTTAGAAATACGAGTATATGATATTGTCTTCGAAAATCCAATAGTTTTGTAATCTTCGTGTTTTATTATCAAATCATTGGTTTGCCACGTGACAAATACACCGTTCGTTTCAGTGGCATATACTCGTTTGACGTCCATGTTTGTAAATGATACAAAATGTTATGCTTTACAACCTTGCCATTGCCGATCCTTCCTCCAGATGCAAAGTGAATAGAGTTTATCGGCGATATTTTATTGTATTGTATATTGTGTCTTCTTCGTAGTATCAATCCGGTGGATTGGTTTGCAGCAACATAATTTTTCATATCGATCTCCACTCCTCTCGGTCCTCTATTATATTGTTTGTATTTAGTTTATAGCCTGAAAAACCAAACCTTATAATGATAAATATATATATATATATATATATATATATATCTATATATATAAAAATCAATGTCTGTCTGTCTGTCTGTCTGTGTGTATTTGATGCATTCCGACACCATTAACCCGATATCGATAATACTTTGTCGAATTATTGCTGATACTAAAAGGAAAAAGATAGGATACTCAAAATTTGATTTAATTACAAAAATTAATTGAATATTTACGTAAAACATGTTTTCATACAAGACTATTGTAATACAGAACGGCCAATTTAGAGCATTGTGTTTCCTTGGCAACGCCGTAAACAACAATTCACTCACCTGAAGTTATTATAAGTAGGTACTAACGTAAGGTACTGAATATTTAGAAACAAAATTCGATTTTCGAATAAACTATTTCAATATTTGAATTTTTGACGACTTTTTTGTTTATCGAATTAAAATAAATATAATGTAATAATTGTGTGTGATATACAGTAGAAAGAGTTAATTTTGGAATTCCAATTGCTGGTCGGCTTCGGATAGTATTATATTATAATTTTATAATTAATTTTAAGTAAAAAAATAATAAATTAAAAATATTTAGTTTTGATTCACAATTTATTTTAATGTAATTAAAATTAATTTCATAGTATCATACACATATGATGCTATGAAATTAATTTTATTTAGTAGTACACGTACGTAGTGTATTGTAGTATTAATATTTGTATATATAGTATATATATAATCTATGTATTGTAGTATTAATATTAGCAAATCGTAGCGGTATTTGCGCAATGTCAACGTAGTGCGGTGGATGAACCAAATACACGAAAACCCTCTTTGATTTAGTCAACTTATATTCTTGCCGCGTCTTCCTTGCTCATTTTTCTGTAATCATCTCTATTATATGAATGCATTTATTATTAAAGCACAATAAATTATGCATTTTTGGAGAGGTGCCATTATTCGCAGTCATATATAGAGATGGGGTACCGCATACACCACACAGGCGTAACAAAGTAATATATAGTGTTATTGAAATTTCAATGTATATATGCACATACATAGTATTTCATAAATGTATATAAAACGTTCAGCGTGTGTTATTTGATTTCGTAGTATCTCGCAGTGTATTTGGTATCCTGTATTTTAGTTGAGGAAGAGGACCGAGTTGTATTTGCATATCGGCTCCGTAAGGCGCTTTGAACTCGGGCGCCCGGGGCCTCGGGACGTCCACACGTGGAGCGAGGAAGGTGACTTCCAACTAGTGACACAAATATCTCAAGAAGGAAAATCAATACGAGTTTGGAACACTCGGCGCGCAAGGATCTTGGAATTTCATTTCAATAAGTGAAAAGCTAAGATGAAAAATAAATATATAACAAATTATTTCGATTTTTCGATCGATATTTCTTGGTGGAATTCTGTAATATCAGATATGAATAAAAGATTGCTTATAATTTATTCTACATATATTTTTTTGACGACATGTTACAGCCAGGTCGGTTGGCCATTTTCAAGTCAATTAGTTAAATGTTGAGTTGAATGTAGAGCCAAAAACCTCCCTTATACATTAATTATTTCCTTAAACACATATACCCATCACACAATTCATATCCACCTTTTCACTTACTCTTTGCTTTATATAGCGCCTACAGACTCATTACTAATTGACTTGAAAATGGCCACGCAACCTGGCTGAAACACGTCAAAAAAATATAAATGGAATAAATTGTGAACAATCTATATTTATATCTGATATAACAAATGATACGTCAAGTCGTGTATTGCAGTATGATTTATAAATTGTTATTCATGTCATAGCATTAACGTTCAGTTTTAATTTTTCTTTATTTCTATCCTTTGAAAATTGAATGAAATTGATAGCAGAGCATTTATTTCAAGGAATGAAATGCTATGAAATAAAATGAAAATATTCAAAATGTTTTTAATAATTAACTCAATACCAAGATGGTCTATGGATGTTCTTAGATTGAAATAAAACAGATACTGAATGATAAATGAATAATATGATGTGGAATTTATGTTACTCCTTAAATAATTAAAAACAAAATCCTAAGATACGTTATAAAAGTAAATTCGTTTTAGGAGTATGTTCTTCAACGAGAACCTCGAACCGACTGATATTTAGATTTAGCTGATTTTTATAATGTTTGGTATAACGTACTTCAAATGATAATACATATATACTCGTACACACATACAGTAGATATAGCTAAATAAATATAAACGTATTTCCTTGTATAAAAACACATTAAAAGTTTTTAATATTTTTTAATAACTTTTAAACACGTCGTTTTTCATAAATTTCTATTAGAGTGGCTTATATTTTATATTATTGGTTTAAATAAATTCATGAAATTATAATGATGTTGCACTTATCAGTCATCGATGCAAAAAATAAAAAAACTTGTGGCATATTTCATGATTAGTTCGATATCTCAGCTCCCCTTGAAGTAGCTTCAAGATTTGTGGCCCAATCGCTTCATTCTCGTCCAGAATTTATGTCCTGATGGTAATTCACGAGGTCCGTTGCACATCCGCAAACGCTGCTGATCCTGTAGAACAGTGCTCCGCAACCAGTGTGTCGCGGCACACTGGTGTGCCGTAAGCCGATACAGGAGTGCCGCGATCAAATGAGGCAATATTATAAATAAATAATTTTACAACGGTCGTCAAGCTCCCAGCGCCTATCGCCTATTTATGTAGACATAGAACGAGGTACTTGCTTTATTAAGTTCTAAATGAACTTAAAAAAAAGTGAAATTGATCAAATTGATATCTATTTTTGGCTTTTGGTGTGCCGCGGTATTCAAGGTGAGAACTTTGGTGTGCCGTAGAATCCAAAGAAGTACTTTGGTGTGCCGTAGATGAGAAAAGGTTGCGGAGCTCTGCTATAGAACATCCCATGAGAGAAGAGCAACCAGATTGAAGATGAAAGCACTGCTGTTTTTGAGAGCTTTAATTTTTTTTAGAAGACGATTATTCTTCTTTCAGGAACTGAGGCAAATAATTTAATTTTCATTAAAGTATTTTAAAATTAATTTCCTGAATAAATTCAAATATTTAATTGATAACTACGTGTTTTTAGTTCAGAAAAATTCATTAAAATGTTTGCTTAACATAAAATATAATTAAGAATTAATCCACAATTTTACTCTTCAACTGTATGTTTCGGCCATTATCCAGACAGCCGAAACATGTCGTTAAAAAGTCGAATAGTGAAATAATTCTAAAATATAATTAATTTGATTCGTACCACGGCTGTTTAGCAAGACTTATCGATAGTAAAAAACTAAAAAAATATGATTCATATTAAATAATAGATTATTAACACCAATTACTGTTGACCTTTATAATATACAGTGTAAAAAAACGTTTTTTTTTTTTTTAATTTAAACGCTAATAAATACTTTTTACCAAATTATAACATGCTCAAAAGACAACAACAAAGATTAAATATATGTATATACATAAATAAAGAGAAAATAATATAATTATATAAACATGTAATAATTTTAAATACTCATTAGACTACAGAAGGTAGTAAAAGTACAATGATTTGTGTTCAAAGGAAGCTCTTAATATCGTGTATAAAATTCAATAACTTGTAGTCATAATCGATCAAAAAAATGTTTCTTATGCAACGTCTGTATGTTATTCATTCCAAATGAGTTATATAAAAAACCGAAAGAAATGTAAATTCAAAATTTAAAAAAGAAAAATATACAGATGTGTATAATATTTAGTAATTAAAACATAAAAATTTATGTTAAAGTGTATGGTGGCAATTATTAATAAATAACAATGTTTGAAGTATCGGCAGTATCTATTCACAGTCGTCTATCGGGCGGTGTCGGGTCGTACATCATCATATTCATCAGAAGCTGTAAATCTTCAGCGAGGAAATGTTTTCAGGACCTCGCAAATCATTTCGAAAGCGGCAGACTGAACGAAACCGCACTGAAAATGTAGCCCTGGAGGCTTTCATCGAAAACCAAACTAGCCGACGGACAATGAAAAACATTGCATCGAAAACGCGCATTGGTACACAAAAATGGTAAAGTCGAAAATTTTGCTACGAATATTTAATGCTCAAACAGATAACACTAATTAAAATGCAATCAACCAACCATCCCACTGCATGTATAATCAGATACCCCAAGATTGAAGTCGCGAAGCGGCTTTCTGAGATCCACACAACCTCTCACATCCGTCCTTGAAAATGAGAGACTTCAGCTCTTGCAACAAATCGCATCAGAGTATTTCATTACTCCAAAGGAAGGCCTCCCAACTGGCAAGAATCTTGACTGGTGGACCTGGAAATCCCTGAACATATTAAAAACCAGAGTTGGTGAACAAAGGACAACCTCGAGCGGTGGGGAATGCTTCGGCAGGGAGAGACACTATTGTGCGACTGTGGAGACCTGCAGACCGCCTCACACCTAAGGTCCTGCTCCATGTACCCAACAAAAAACGAGCTATCGATGTTGCCAGACACTGGGAAAAAATAATTTGACGTCGCTGACACGAAGAAGAAGAAGACCAGATAAAAAACACTTTTCTCTTTATTTTCTTTATTATGCGTGATCATTATACATTCAATACTGAACATAAAGCATGCAATATAAAGTTTAAACATCTTGTTTTCAGATTGAAATTCAGGTGCAAAAAGGCATGAAGAATGGGATATTACGGCCTATCATTCACAGACAATTCGTTCTGGGACTCATCGGAAACGACGTGGGTGCACTGGACGTCTGATGCACTGGATGTCTGGCGCACGGGACAACTGGTGCACTGGATGTCTCTCTAAAATAGCCTAACCTAACCTTACATTGAATATTTTATATGAAGTGATAAAGGAATATGGCGTAAAAGTACAGTTTTTTTTTACATAATTTAATACAAATGTTTTGGACATGCATCATAAAGTAGATTTAAAAAGCGTTTTATTGCCTAAAATGTAATATTGTAATTCGTTTAAATGCAATCTCAATGCGATTTTTTTTAAATCCATTAAATGTAAAACATGTTTTTCTTCTTTTGGTCGTAACATTTATACGACCGGAGTTGTAGCTCCCGAATCGTAAGGTTAGTCTGGGGACGATGCCGCTCAGCAGTAAAAACAACAATATTTATGTATTTAGCGGACATGCGATATGTACTAATGGAACGTGGCAAGAATTTTTACATATACAGTGTCGTTGTTTATCTAACGAATTGATCTTCTTTGAACTGAGTCAAATAAGTTTAGAAGGTATTTTGGGGCTCCAATCCAAAGGTGACTGCCGTATTCAAGGATAGGTCGGATTTGTCCTTTATATAGAAGAAGAAGTTGTTTATCGTTGAAATACCGACGTGATTTAAATAATACACCTAGTTTTTTGGAAGCGAGACCGACTTTATACTTAATTGACTCGTAATATTTGACATTATTCGAGATTGATACTCCTAGGATGTTGATGGAGCTTGCTTTTGAAAGAGAACATTGTTGGTATTCTCCTGTATGTATTTATTTTTAAAAAGTGCTCTAGTGCATTGTTTGCTTGGTTTGAATGCACCTTGTAGCATAGCGAATGCTGTAGAGGTTTTTTTCTTTTCTTTCTTGTGTCACCAGTTTCAGGCATTGCCTGTAATGCCAGATGACGATTTTTTTCCATGACTTTCACCGGAACAGTTCCGCGATTGCCCGCGCACATTTGAATAAGCAAACATTTAGACACGCAGAAACGCGCGCCTAAGCGGGAAGGGCAAACAGCGAGATTTGTAAAAATAAACGTTGAGATTTGTAAAGTGTAAACAATTCAATTGTCGGGAGAGACAAGATTTATGCCCGGCTTCTTGCAAAGATTTATCCCGCATTCAAAAATGCTACGGCAGAATAATGCCAGAGATCTCGTCTGAGAGAGTCGGCCTTTACACTACTTCATGAAGGCGAACATCATAGGCGTAACTACAACTATGTACGAGTATTTTTAATTTTTTTTTGGATTATTATTTTTTCTCTTAAAAATAATGTAGAATAAAATATATCGTTGCGTACCCTGCAAGTTGCACACAAGATTAGGTTAATATTAATATACGTCTGAGAAATAGTTGAAAAACGTAGGAGCCTATTCCATGTCAGCCTCGTTAACTGCTCTATAGCCCCGACGATTTCCCTGATGAAGTTTAACAGCAAGGGTCCGTCAGAACTAAGCAGTAATTCAGGCAAATCCTCCCAAGAGATGTACGAGTATTACAGAAAATATTTCTTTACATAGTAAATTTAAATGACTAACGTGTGAACTATTACTAATATAATTAATGACCTGTGTTTAAAAACAACAGTACTTCAAATAAATATGTTATTTTTTTATTTTATATCGAATTTAATTTATTTGACACTATACCAAGATACTCGTAGACGAAGCATTGGCAGACCCCTTGAAAAATGATCTGACGACATCAGAAGAATAGCGGGAGTAGCCTGGATGCGGAGGGCGGAGGATTGAAAAGGATAGAGACTCATACGAGGAGACCTATGTTCAATGTGGGAATGTATATGCATTATGTATAATATATAATAGACTTAAATATAAAGTACATTAAAGGTTGTCTGGTTGAGATTGGTCGAGGTTATTGAAAATTTATGTTGTGATATAAAACAAGCTGTATTGTTTGGAATTGTGTAAAATTGAGTAAAATTATGTAAAATTGTATAAAATTGTGTAAAATTATGTAAAATCATGTAAAATTGTGTAAAATTCTAATATCATGGATGAAGCCTACGGCAGACACAAGATTCATCTTAGTGGCGTGGTAAACGTAATTAAAAAAATTAAAAAAGGAATGTATTTATTGTCACTAAATAATTGAAACTGTATCCTTTTATTTGTTTAAAAAAAAGTCAGTAGATGGGTAAAGGCTAATGATGATGATTATTATATTTAATATTTATTTTTAATTTAATATTTAATACATTGGGCAGAATCGCCCATTAGGACCAAATAGCTCAAGCCTAATCATACAATTTAATCAAGCTTACGTACTTAAAAAATCTGTTTTATAAATCATTCAAAATATGCCTCGCTTATTGGATTTGCCTTCTTTCCTATTTCTGTTCAATTACCCAGGCTGGAATTTACCCGCCTCACACCCGAATCACACCGGAGGACAGACAGTTAAGTCTCCTCGATGACGCGCTCATTCAGATTACGATCAGTTAGCAACTGATAAGTCCAGTGGGAGTCCCCTCTGAACAATTGTGGCCACTGCACAGAAGTGCTAAAATAAATAACCCGTGAAAGAGATTAGAATCGCATTCATGGTTTGTAAAGAGATGGAGATGGAAGATAGATTCTCTGACCGAAAATACTAGCAAAGATTGTAAATGCGTGAATTTTTTTTTAGTGGCCACAAAGTCTTCATGAAAAATTAAAATATTCAATGTACTTGTTATTAAGATAATTTAATTCGTAGTATCAATCCGGTGGATTGGTTTGTAGCAACATAATCTTGCATCTCTATCTCCACTTCTCTCGGACTCCGCAACCCTCTTCAGCTCAGCATAAGAGCCACAACTCATGTCCTCGAACACTTGCTGCAAATACTCCTGTCTAGGGCGCCTTCTAAAGTTTCTACCCTCAACCATCCCCTCCACAATGTCGTGAAGAAGACCATCGTGGCGCATGATGTGACCGAACCATCGGGCTCGCCTCTCTGAGATGGTTCTGACTAGGTGCCTATCTTCCTTGATTATCCTGAGAACATCATTGTTCGTGACGTGGTCTCTCCAGGAAATTCCGAGAATTCTTCTGTATGTCCACATCTCAAAGGCCTCTAGTCGCATAGCATTTCAAAGCAAAGCATAATATTTCGAGTAAATTCCTTATTCGGTACAAAGCTCTCAATAGTATAATATTTAGAGTTGTATTTTTTTTGTTTAAAAGCCCTAGTACACTTCAGGTATACGTAGTCAGAGAAACAACACAGAAAACGTTGTAAAAGTTCGACTGCCGAAGCACAACTGACCACTCAAAAACACTAAAAAAAAACACATTCTTTTCCGGTAAACAGGTATTTTACATACCGGTATTTGAAATACGACATGTTTTGATTTGCTTGAGATCTCGCCTTGACAATGACTTTTTAGCGTAGTTGAAACTTGTCGCTTATATGTAATATTATTTGATCGTTTAGTTACTGCTGTGGCTGTGATGTTGATATGCGTTACCTCTTAGTCCCAAATTGCCTGAAGCAATGTATTCCCGTTTCCGGGAAAACCCTTCTCAAGGCTAGCGACCATTAATTTTGCTTCTAGATGGGTGGCCCTCCAGAAAAATATATCTTTATACTTATGAGTTACGAGCTATGCATACTCGTCGTACATGTACTTCTACTTACTAGTTTCATACATTTTTTTTACTAGATAATTTAAATTTTACCCTGGCGCGCATTGCTACGTGACATTTTTTTTTTGTAAATAAATATAAGTGACTTGAATTTTACGTAGTAATAAGATGACATACCCCGTCTTTAAAAAGACTACAAGTCGCGGGTTAATCACGTGGCCGCGTGAAGGAAGGATGCTGGAGCAGATCGCAAAGCAAAGAACTTGTTTTTGAAGCAATTATTTTAAACAAAAACTTGGTTTCCTCGTCCGACCGTTACATGACGTTTTCGCCGGCCAAACGAGACTTAACTGACGACTAAGCGCGCTCGCAGTGGGCTGTTGCCCAGCGCCGCAAGTGGCGATCTACAGAGTTAATAGCCATATACATAAAAAACGTCACACCCATGACCGGACTTGTCCAAAATATGGCGACACATACCTGTACATGTCCGACAAGCAAACAGAAATAAGAGACGAAAGATTGTAAATCGAGGTTTTCGGCACCAGCCTGCAAGGGCTATATCATGCTGATGTCAAAAATATATTTTAAATTACAAGTTAAGGCAACTATTTTTCTTATATTATTATAATTATCTTATTATTAATATTTATAACTAACTAAAAAAAATGTTTTATTTATTGCCATTTTAATGTCTTTCAACGCCACTAAAATGGTTTCTAAGCAATTATATAATTATATTTCATATTTACACTAATTATATGACAGTAAATATTTATATATATATATATATATAACACAACAACACTAAATAGTTTTTGATACGTTTTGTAATATTTTTATTTATTTATGTGATTAAAAAAAAAATATATAAAAATACTGTGCGAGTACAAAAACGGAATTTTTTCATCGGTTAAGTGCTTAAAACTGTTTTTTTTTTCAATTACTAGTACATTGACTTACAATACGATAATGTAAGATTTCCCTATGGTGTATGTATAATTGTTGCTAAACGATAAATACAGAATATCATAACCTCAAGATCTTAGGTCCGTAGGATCAAGTCTTAATTTTCTGCATAAATAGAGGTTAGGATAAGGAGGAGTTTAAGAGGCTTAACTGCTTTGGTTTATGCACAAATTACTTACATAAATATTCTAGCAACTTCCACACAGAGTCGAATTACATTCCAAAGAATAATTAAATTTAAAATCTGCCTTATATTGTTGTTGTGTATATGTATATCAAGTCGTCATACGCACATAAAGCTATGCTGATTATATTTGACTAATATACAGAAGAATAATAAGGCCGTTGAGATGTGGTCATACAGAAGAATTTCCCAGAGAGACCACGTCACGAACAATGAGGCTCTCGGCATAATCAAGGAAGATAGGCACCTAGTAAGAACCATCTCAGAGAGGATAACCCGATGGATCGGTCATATCATGCGCCACGAAGGCCTTCTTCATGACATTGTGGAAGGGATGGCTGATGGTAGAAACTGTATAGGGCGCCCTAGACGGGAGTATTTGCAGCAAGTGTTCGAGGACATGAGTTGTAGCTCTTATGCTGAGCTGAAGAGGGCTGCAGATGATCTAGAGGAGTGGAAATCGAGATGCAAGATTTTGTTGCTGCAAACCAAATATTATACAATAGGCATGCTTTCCGACAGTTTCCAGGACGAGCACGGTCTTAAATAAAAGTGGCATCTTTTTTATTCGATTCATATATGGACGTTAATAATTAGCTGTTTTATAAGAGATTAGACAATTATCCCGACTGTACTGAAAACTTTTTCATACTCAAAATGTCTTACGTAATAGATTTATTAATTGACGATGCTGATTACTAAGCCTGAGTTTCAAGAAGGTTGCCATGCGCACGATGTAAGTAATTAAATTCGACTTAGAATATGTGAGGTCTTGTTAAACCTGGTTCATCATTACATGATAGACTATAATAACATGATGATGTTCCTGTTATCTCTAATTACTTCGTTGCGCCCCTGCAGTTCAGTGCAGGAACTTACAGAGCCGCAACACCTAGAAAAACGGAGCCCGATTATTTTTAGCTCATTAATGGTAAGTTAGTAGAAATCTTTTCAAGCATTCCAAACACAAATAACAGTCCTATTTTGAGCTCATTATTTGTATGTTAGTATAACTATTTTCAATCATTCTAAACACAATTAATACAATTATGTAAATTCAATACATACTCTAATTCTTCTCCATTAGTGTTTTTTTGCACAAGTTTCAAAACAATCTTTAAAACACATCATCTTGTTTGAAAACATTCACTTTTGAATCGAAATAACGAATTAAATGTTGTATTCAATCGATTGAATACAACAGTTAACCTGGATGCGGAAGGCGGAGGATCGAAGTGGATGGAGACTCATGCGCGAGGCTTACGTTCAATAGTGGACGGATACAGGCTATATATATATGATGATTTAATCGATTATATTAAGAATGAGCAATGCGTTTGTTGAGCAATATAATGCTATCAAATCTCAAATTTATGAAAAAAAAAATTAAGTTCTATTGGTTTGCTAAATCGTGGACATTGATTTTGCTAACTGTCTCAATTGAATATTTTTGTATTTATAAATTAGCGTAAGACCCAGGGAATTCATTCCGAACAGTCCTACAAGGTTAACATGGATATATTGACTCAGATTGAAGCTTGCGCTTCTCTAGTATATTATTTAATACCACAAGTTGAATAAAAGAAGAAGTAGCAGTAGAAGAATACGGAGATTAATAAAAAGTAGAAGAAAAGGAAGCAGAAGAATATCAATTAGATTAAGCACATTTCAGAAAAATAATTCTATATTTAGTCTCTGTATGAAATATGTAGACTCAAATTTTCTAACGTTAAGGTTATTAACCAACAATCATTACGGAGAAATAATTTTAAAAATTTAATAATATGTATTCAATTTAAAAGTAAGGAAATTAACTTTTTTTTTAACAATATTATTTAAAGAATAAACGCATTTCACTTCCTCCTGGAGACGTTGTCAAGGGTATTATTTTAAAAATAAAATGATAGTATTTCGCCCTTTATACTTGCCAATAGTGCGGCCCTGGCTGGGTCGAGTGGAATATTGGTTTATTACACTGTTGACTGCGCATAGACAATATTATTTACCAGGCTTTACCAACTCCACATTGAATAGTGTTCCGAGACAATGGACTTAAAGTGATTAATTAATTTGATCGTTGCGGGCGCCCCTACTTATTTTACTTGAGAGCCCCCTCTCTAGCTACCAATGGATAGTACTTTACATGGATTTTATTTATTGTTTTATTTATTACAGAACTATAGACCATCTTCAATAATCAATAATTATTGAAGATGGTCTCCAGAAAGGCCGAAACATTTAATCATTAAAATAAATTGTGAATCATAAATAAATATTTTGAATTTATTAATTTTTTAAATAAAATTAATTTTAAAATTATAAATATTCATAAATAGTTACACAAAGCCCTTCAAGACGAATGTCCGGAGGCTTGAGCAAAATGCTTCCGCTAATTTTTTAAAAACACTTTTTTTTATTGAATGAAACCGTAGTTCATAATATTCAATATAAACAATATTCAAAATTATAATATAAAACATAAATGGTTACATATTAAAAAAAAAAAAAAAAAGGTAAAATTGTTAAAAGTCTGAATCAAATATGGGGATATTTTTATCAGCAACTTTAAGGCTATAGAAAATTTATTTAGATCTTAATTCTATATAGAAAAACTATTAAAATTGATAGAAAGAGAGAAAACGATATTTACCAACGTTGTTTTTACACCGATTCAAGCGAAAAATTGTCTTGCGTTTGTTTATATTTTAAATCGTCATTTTAGGGATTTTTTTGAATTATTTTATTACATGCAGGGATAATTTTCGCATATTCTCAACTATGGATAGAAATAAATCATACGTTTAGAACATTTATTTGATTTTGTAGCTAATTTAACTCCATTGAAAGTATTAAATCGCGGGAAACAAATTTTACACATATTAGCTATTCGATTTAACGATAAAAAAATATGAAACACAGCTAGTTAAATTAGTTAAGTTAAATTGACATAATTTTAATAATGTTTTCAAAATGATTTGTTCAATTACCACATATATTCAGTAACTTTACTACTATAGTTGCCGTTGTTAAATTTTAATTAAATATTAAACAAAAAAAGTAATATTAATTAATAATTGAATTATAATTATTTTTTCACACAAATTTTTTATTTTATGTAATATACATTACTAGCTGACCCGGTGAACTTTGTTTCACCCGAAAGGCAATAAATGAGCAGATTTTGGATTTTATTAAGTTGAATTTTTCGGTACATATGATATCATATATTTGGTCTGGTTGAATTCTATTGCAGTAATCGACGAAACTTCAGCAAGTAGTTGTCAGCATTTCGACGAATCGTCAAACGATATGCGTTATAATTCATCGAGCTTAGATTCTTGGTAGTTTCTTCACCTGAAATTAAGACAATAGATTTGTAATTTTGTATGTAAAGCTAACATCCATATTTGTAGCATAATTATGAAGGGGTGAAGATAAATGATTTTAAATCGTTTGCCGGTTATTTGTCAAATTTTCTCTAAAAAAACATCTTAATCTTTAAGTCTGTTATTTTCCTGGTAATAAGCAGTGTAATTGGTCTTTTATTGGAAGCATAAAGCAAAACCAAGCACTTTAAAATGTATGTCATGACGGAATCAAAACTATGATATTGATTATATATATATTCTTCTTCTTCGTGTCAGCGACGTTAAATTATTTTTTCCCAATATCTGGCAACATCGATATATATATTGATTACTCACCATTCAATGGATTTTTCATTTTGATATTAAAATAATATCCATCTTCTCGTGCCAAGACATCAGTGGGTATTGCAACGTGTCATATGAACGACGTGTTTCAGATATCTGTTGTAGTTGCCCAGTATCACGACGTGTGTACCAGATGGTCGTCGTTTATCCGCTCTGATCACGACTTTGTAGACGTCGATCAAGTTCTTCCTCCATATTGTCATTGAAGTATATTTGTACAAATTTATGCTTTGCATCTTCGAGAGGTTGGAATGATCCGATTCAATGGTGAATCTGTCCTTGTATCTACAGAATCAAAAGCAAAGACAATATTACTGATTTATAAACACTTTTTTTTAGAATTAGCATACATAATTCAAAGTAATACGTGTAGTATGTTATTCTGTTAATTATTTTGTGTGTAAGTACAAAAATAAATAAATAAATACCTTTAATGTCAGATTAAATCCTCGTTCTTCGATACGTCCAGGTGCAATTGTTCTTCTTCAGTCCTTTAATTTGCAATGATTTGAATCCTAGTATTTTAATGATTCTTTATTGGCCATGTATTTTTGTGCATGGGTTGCACTCTTCAGTGAAGCACCTTGTGATAGACGACATTTTTTGTTTTATTATCAGGCGCAAGAACAAATAACGCAAATTGTCTTCCAACCCGTGAACATGCCATATAATTGACCATGGGAAAACATGGATTTTCAAGATTCAGACCACAAACTTTCAAGGATTGGCCTTGTGATTTGTTAATGGTCATGGCGAATGCAAGACGGACCGGAAATTGAAGTCGCTTAAACTCAAACGGCATATCGGTTGGGATCATCGGGATCCTCGGAATGAGGACTTCTTCACCTTCGAATTTTCCTTTGAGTATCGTCGCGTAAATCACATTGTTCATCAATTTACTTATCACCAAACGCGTCCCATTGCACAGTTTTGGTTGGTTTATGTTTCGAAGCATGATTACTACGGAGCAAACTTTTAGTCGTAAATTGTGCCGTGGTTAGCCAGGCACATCCAATGAGTTCAAAAATTCAATTGGATAGTTAGTGGCTTCATCTTCATTCGTTACATAGTCAATAGATTTGTATGAATGCAGTGTACCAATGATATCATTCTGAATTATGTAGTTAAGGTCGTCTACATCTTTATTCTTAGCCGCCAAAATTGCTCGCTCACTCAACCATTCAATATTTTTGTGGTTAGTCATGATGTTTGGGAATACGTTGTTGTGAGTTCGTCTTTCGATGAGACAAAGATACAGAAATTCTGAGGAAATGAAATCAATCCATTCGATATGTCGACAGGTACTCGACCATTACCGATAGTCAGCAATTTCTCAAAGAAATTTTCAGCAGATGAATCATTCATCAATGCAACTCTCATGTTTGTTGTCAGTTGAAGCTTCTTTACATAGCGCCGTAGATTCTACGATTTGAGGCAAGCGTTAATTTCGTTGGCAGCAGTTGATTTTGGAATTACTGGCAGTGTTTGACGTAAACTGCCAGACAGTAAAATCATTGCGCCTCTAAAACATCTCGAGTCATTGCGTAAATCTTTCAATGATCGGTTAAGTGCTTCCAATGCACGTTTATGCGCCATTGTGCATTTGTCCCAGATGATGATTTTCGATTCTGATAAAACTTTGGCCATTGCGGAGTGTTTTGAAATATAACATGTAGGTTCTTCAATAGTTTGAAGATTTAACGGCAATTTGAATGCTGAATGAGCCGAACGGCATCCTTCTAACAATGTGGCTGCTATTCCAGAAGAAGCAACTGAAACCGCAATGTTGGATCTCGCACGGACAGTGGCTAAAACTACTGACATGAGGAATGTCTTACCAGTTCCACCAGGGGCATCCAGGAAATATAAACCACCATTTCCATCATCAATTGCCTTCATTAATGTATCATAAACTTCCTTTTGTTGAGGATTCAACAGCGGTACATTCGTCTGTACTACTAAATCTAATTCATGGTGATCATACTCACGTTCCCGTTCTAATTTTCGATTAAATGCGTCATTCATTTCACGATTTGGTGCTGGCATTCCTAACCTGACTAATAAACTACCGCACATGAGGTTAACACATGTCTTCGCTTAAGAGCAAAGCCCGATTATGTATTTCCTCATTCATCTTAAGATCAGGATTTCTTGATCTAACACGAATTTGAAGTAAAATATCTTCTGACATATTATTCTTGTATTTGTGCAACAGGTTAGATGGGTTCGATGGATTGTTCACGCGAGATTTTTTGCTCTTCGTCAGTCCTTTCATTGACAATGTTTCGATTCCTTGTTGCGTGACGGCTTTGTTGTGAAAGATTCGAACGTTTTGGTGTCGGCATTATCAATAATCAATAATAAAATCAGCAAAATGCTGTCGAAACAAAACGTCAACCGATTGACAAAATATCTATCAAACCATAGACAAAAAAAACATAGATGGCACATCTATATATTTATTTATATACAGAATCGAAATTCCATTTTTTTTTTTTACAAATATTTAGAAACATAGAGTATACATAAATATACAATAAATAGAGAAAATAATAAAAATAAAAATAACACCCACAAAATAAGAAGATGCCTTTCCATTTGCTTTTTTGTTATAACATTTTAACAAATAAAAGATTAAACTGATTTTTTCACTAATATTTATTTTGTTTTTGTCTTTTTTTTCCTGCCTTTTGTTTTTTTTTTTTGTTTCAAAATATTCCGTACCTTACGTAGGTACCTACTTAAAATACCTACTATTGCGTCATTTTTAGTTATGTTGCCGACTATGGCAACACTTTCTCAACTGACAGCTGTCAAGTTACAATAGTCTTGTATGAAAACATGTTTACGTAAATGTTCAATATTTTTTCTTAATCAAATCAATTTTGAGTATCCCATGGACGTTTTTGGGTTCTAAGCTACCTTTCCACCAATTTTCAGCCAAGTCGGTTGGGCCGTTCTTGAGTTATAAAAACTAAAATAACCCGACTTCCTTTTATATATATAGATAGATATGTTCCATACCTTGAATAAACGATCACACATTCTTTTAGTTGCCATTTTTTGGGTTCACCGCATACTGGACGTCTTGTGCACGGGACAGCTGGTGCTCTGGATGTTTCGCTAACCTAACCTTACCTAAGGATTTGTACTGTGATTGTAGAGTTGAGATATCCATATGTCACGTTAACGAAATAACTTTGGTTATGTTAAATTAGGTAAGGTTATCGGGACATCTAGTGCACCAGTTGTCCCGTGCACCAAATGACCCATGCACCAGACGTCAAATGCGCCCCACGTCATTACAGATGAGTCGTTGAACGATTTGTCTGGGAACGAAAGGGGACGGATCCATTATAAATATATTAATATTTTATACCTTGTTTTAATATCGATCACACTGAGCAATTAAGGTCAATTTTGGATATGTGGTGTCTCGCTAAGCCGTATAAAAAAGTAGTTTTATTTAACAACCTACTTTTTGTTATTTATACATTATTTTGTAATACATCACATCATAACAGACATTCACCTGTGCGCTGATAAACCTTACTTACATATTTAAATTTGAGTGTATTTCAAATATAACAAATAAAATAAGCATTTATTGACAAAAATAATAATAATACACATGCAAGATGGACTCGCTTGGTGAAAACACTCCCTGTCGTGTCGTGTTTTTGGAGACCGAGGGTGGGGACCCGTTACTGGACGTACGCAAAAAGCTATTTGGTAGAGAGTGGCTGAAAGCCTTCCCGTGATTCTAGGTGCATCGGTTAGATGTCAAATAGACCTCAGTCTAAGGCTGCGAAGTTAGTAAACAAGATGGACTGACGACATCAAGATGAGCTGACGAATAATGGGAAGAGGATACGAAAGGCAGATAATCAAGAGGGATGGAGACTAATGCGGTAAACCCTCCTACGTTCAACAGTGGAAGGACACAGGCTAAAAATAATGATGATACAAACACATAAAAACGTTATAAATATAATATTGGATATAGTTAATTGAAATTAGTGGTAGATAAAATCGTCCCGTGAGCACCACATATTCATAGTAAGTCTGCGTAAAATGGATGATGCGTGAATGTTGGGTTGTAGTCTATGATGTTGGAGGGTAAACAATCCACATGCAGCACATAGATAAACGCATAAAAAATGTCAAGAATAGAATCTACAAAAGATATTTTGTATTAACAGTATTCTCCTGTATACATACTCGCATATACTTTTTTTAATTTTTTATGTAAACACATACAGGAGAATACCGACAGATGGTGATAGTAATTGTGATGTCTCATCTGTGGAATTCTATGACGTTTACCATGGTGCATATGGCTAAACGCTGCTTGTGGAGTGTAGATCCGCCAACTTCATAGACTACAGCCCGAGATTCACGCATCATCCTTATTGTTACAGGAATTTACTATGAATGGGTGGTCTTCACGGGACGACTTTCGTCTGCCACCAATTTTCATTAATAGGCTATGACTGGCATTTTAAGGGTGATAGATCAAATTCACACCAACTGGTGGTATTTTAGAGCTCATAAAACGATTAAAAATCCTTCTTTTTTTTAACTCAGTCGGAGATCGAACCCACTACCTTTGGCTGGCGAAGCAAACGCTTTGACCATTGAGCTATGACCGCTGGTAATAGTATATATACAGTATTCTCCTATTACATAAAAGGAAAATGGTATTCTCTTTTAAAAATGAAAAAAAAAATCAAATGATACGTATTAGCTTCCAAATGTATGACTTTTACCGTAGATCAGGTTGAGAGTGCCGAATGAGCTGAAAGTGCGCATCATAGTGGCCAGTTTACGACCCGGCCCTTTATTTAAATGCAGCACTTCCTGGCGGCCCGCGGCGCCCTTTCGCCCGCAACAAAATCCAATAAATCCAGTGGCTCCGTGCATCGCTAGACCCGACTGTCTGATAGTGAGACTAACTGCGCATTGTATTAAAACAGGCGTCTGTCCACCGCTCTATCGATGTCCCTTTCTTTCACTGTTACGACTTTTAATCTGATAATATTATTTTAAACATAAATATGGTCAGAGGTTGCCTCTGTACCGGTATTTGATGATTTGATCGCATTGAATATATTGCAAAATATATATTTTCATCATTCTTCGTTTCGTTAAGTGGATTGGTTTGCAGCAACAGAATCTTGCATCTCGATCTCCATTCCTCTATCGGTCCTCCGTAACCCTCTTCAGCTCAGCTTAAGAGCTACAACTCATGTCATCGAACATTTGCTGCAAATACTCTCGTCTAGGGCGCCCTCTACAGTTTCTACCCTCACATAACAGTTAGTTATCTCTAAGCAAGAGAAGGATTGAGAAAGGCTACGAGTAAGTCGAAACTGAAGTCTTAGAGAACTTTTGTAATGTGATCCATGTGAAAACAAGGTAAATAAATAAATATTTATATTTTTTAATGGATCTCAAAGTGAATGCTGA
This sequence comes from Glossosoma conforme, assembly GCA_022606575.1. Taxonomy (NCBI): domain Eukaryota; kingdom Metazoa; phylum Arthropoda; class Insecta; order Trichoptera; family Glossosomatidae; genus Glossosoma; species Glossosoma conforme. The sequence continues at coordinate 88,201 of JAGTXR010000428.1, read as the reverse complement.
AAACATTGAAAATATTCCATATTTTATTTCCAATACATATTTGCTTTACGGTAATAAACTTATTTAAGACGTCATTTTGCTACAAATATTGTGGTTTCTCGGAATTAAATTTGAAAGAAGACTTAATGAAAGAATAAAGTATATCAGTATGCTATTCTCTTGCAAGTATTTTCATAAAAATCGGTAAAATTAAAACGAATTAAGTCTTAGGTTTTCATGGGCAGATTTTAGTAGCTTTTGGGCTAAGTCATGTGTGGCGAATTCACTAGTACCAATATTTTGAAAGCCATTGCAGGGTTCTTCTTCAAGGATCTTCTTCACAAAGTCGTCAACCCTGAAGAAGATCCCTGCAATTGTGGTCGAAATATTGGTACTAGAGAATTCGCTACACACAGCTAAACCCAAAAGCCACAATACGAAAACGAATGAGTTTTACTTAAAAAAGTAGCAATTGCAACTGTTGGACGTAGCTCATGGAAGTCTAAGCCATTTGGGGAGAAGGATTTAACGCACGAGGTATCGCGATCTGCCCGTCCGGCGCGAAAATTACTTAGCCGGAATAATTAATTACTGCGAGGCGCTAAAAAATGAGTGATAAATAAATGCCTTTTATTAGGACTCGCTGCTACGGGACACACTCGCGTGATAGCCGGTGATTACGGTACATTTCCTTCGGAACTCTGCTCATACATTCGGTGTGAAGATCCATCTTTCTTCCGGAGCGCCTTTTAAGCCCTTGACAGATACACTTAATCGCCTTATCTAGATTTGCGTTTTTTTTAACGCTGTTTTGTTTGAGTGGAGATTTAATCGCACATTTAAACAACCAAATATGACACTTTGAAGTCGTAGTTTTTATTGTATATTTCTTCGCATATTCGTTTCATATATGGAACATATGGTCACCACAAATTGCCGCCAATTAGTTCTGTCAGCTCATCATCATCAGCTTTTATCCGTCCACTGTTAAACGTAAGCTTCCTGCATGAGTCTCCATGCTCTTCGATCCTCCGCCTTCCACATCCAAGTCAGTACCGCTTTTCTTCTAATGTCGTCAGTCCAACTTGTAGGGGGTCGGCCAATGCTTCGTTTGCCAGATCTTGGGCGCCATTTCAATACTTTTCTTCCCCATCGACCGTCGTCTCTTCGACAGATATGTCCTGCTCATTGCCACTTGAGTGTGCCTATTCGTTGGATAGCATCCACTAGTTGAGTTCTTCTGCGTATTTCCTCATTTCGGATTATATCTTTTAGCGACACTTCGAGCATGGATCTCTCCTTAGCACGCTGGGTGACTTTTATTTTATGGGTAAGACTTGCTGTCAGATTCCAAGTCTCTGTGCCATAAGGTAATACAGGGAGGTTGCATTGGTTAAACGCCTTAGTTTTAAGACATTGCGGAATTTTCGCTTTAAAAATTTACTTTAGTTTTCCAAATGCTGCCCATCCCAGCTGTCAGCTGGCACTGTCCATTTTTCGTTCTAGGACACATCTGCACCTGAAGGTTCATTTGGGAACATATAATAGTTTCAGGCGACCTCCAGAGCAGAAGTCCTAGTACTTGAAGATAGGGTATTTTTAGCATCTGAGTTTTTTTTTTCATTTTTTTTTATTTAATCAAATATAAAAAGATACATTTTTTACATAGTAATTTACATTCCAATCTTTTTTTTTTTTTTCCTTTTTTTTTACATTCGCTTACCACACCACTAAAAGATAAGATCTTGTGTGTGGCGTGGGATTCATCTATGTTATTTTACAGTTTTATATAATTATACAGAGTATTACATATTTATACATTTACATGATTTTGATAAAAAACTAACATTATATGATTAAAGATTTAATATATGTTGAATTAAATTTTATGTATATATAATTTAATAATACATTTTTGGTACATTTCATTATTTCAATTTGTTATGCAGAGACGTCGGTTCTGTTCGTCATTATTTTTAAGTACTGTTTCACCTTTTCAATCAATATTTTAATATCGCTGATCTCTTTTATTTCCCGAGGAAGATTGTTAAAATTGACCATTCCGTTATATTTGTAACCATTTTTTGCATGTTGTGTGTTAAATTTTGGTATTAATAAGTTGTACATATACCTAGCAGAATGACAAGTGTACCAGTTTTCAATTCTCCTTTCTTTAATAGTCTGTAAAATAGTGTATTTTTGGTATAGTGTATGTTGTTGGAGTTGAGCTGCCTTTGAGGACAAAATATTCTCGCCGCCATGAGCCTTGGGGTAATAATACGATTTATTTAAAAAATCTGATTAACATTTTTTTATTCATCTCACTGGTGTAAAATTAAGTATCATTGATGACGCGCTTATTCAGATTATCATCAGTTAACAACTGATTAGTCCAGTGGGAGTCCTCTCTTAATAATTGTGGCTACTGCAAGTGCTAAATAAAAAGAACCCGTGAAGGAGGTTAGAACTACATTCACAAATTAAAAGGCGACGAAGATGGATGCAAGGAAAAGGAGTGAAAATGACATGCATGCATTTTTTTCAGTGGCCACAAAGTCTGCATACAGAAATTGTAAAAAAAATACAGTCTACTCCACGTTACCCTGAACCATTTGGTTCTAGAGGTGGTTCAAAAATTAGCCGAAAACAATATAATATAAATTATAATCTTCCTTACAAACAAAAAAAGCTAGTGGTCTATATAGGAAGGTTAACTGTACTAGCAAAATACCGATGGATACAACTTATTTTTTGTTCTAGTCTGTATATTCTGATACCAGCTTGATATAGCTCCTTTAGGCCGTAGAGCCTCAAAAAACGATCTTTTGTCTCTTATTTTGTTCGCTCGCCTGACATGCATATCTAATGTTTGTAATTGTAGAATGTTGATGATGTAGATGATGAAAAAATGTTACTTGCATAGGCCAAACTATTTGTTATGGCAGTGGGCTCATTTACTGTTGGTACCACTGTCATCTTGAATTCGCTTTATTCTGCAGTGACAGTTGGCACCGCCGAGATGTCAGAGCGCGCCGTGAGCTGCCAGTTGGACAACGCTCGTGACCGCTATGGGCACGCCTATATGGCGTGTGCCGAATGCACGTGAACAAATAAACGTGTATAGTGAAACAAAAACAAGTTCTTTATATTGTGAACCTGATCCTGCATCCTACATCCAGCCGATTGATATCAAATAAGAGAGGAGGATATCAATTCGTACATTTAAAATACTAATTATTAGACTTCTGATTTTTTAATTTCATATTTGATTAAACTCAAGAAATTTTAAGTATTTCTTTGCCGATTCTCGAATTTAGAATATTTCTTCGCCGGGGTAAATAAATTAAGCCAACGCCAGCCGCTCTTGACACTTCCGTCACCAAAGCTCCTGAAGATGACAAAGTTCCACCGCCGCTGTCGCCAACTTGACCACCGGCACATCTCCAGTAGTCCCCCTGGCCGCAAATAGTACAGGACTCTGAGAACAAACCCTGAAATCTGTTCGGCAAGTTGGTCATATCAATCGATAGTTAGAGTTAAGGACTTGGACACTCGACAACTCAACAAAACTGTCGAATTTCAAATTTTCAGTTTATCTAGAACATCACTAACATCACTCCTACCATTATATACATTTACGTATTTTATATTTCACATAATTTTTTTGTAGTTTTTTTTAGAATATATTTCAGTATATTTTAAATATATATATCCAATCTCCAATGACACGTTTTGATAATATAAATACGTCTAAATTCTTAAGAGGAAAGAATTTATCAATGGACCAGCGCTGTGTATAGAATAAAAAAAGAAGAAGATAGAAGAAAGGTGTATAGACCATATGTTACAGATATGGAACGAATATGAGAATATTAATATGTAAGAATTAAGCGTTATTAGAAACATTTTATGAGGTAATGAAGTTCACCTGAGAACATATATGGTTTCCAACTATCTCCATAGAAGGATCTCAGGGATATATTAGTAATGCACACAAGTATGCCTTTATAGTATTAGAAGCATGTATGGGTGTTTGTTAATCAGCATTTTTAAAAACTGCGGATGATTTTGATGATATATTTATATAATCTTGTCGGAAACAATAGGGTCAGATCCTGTCTGCCCAAAAGTGGGCGACGACGATGACGTTACTCCCGGCCATCATCAGGTCTTCCTGGGTGCAGGTACTCGGACACAGCGCACACTCCAGAAGGTGTGACAGGGTCTGCTCCACGCCGCAGTCACATTCAGTCGGTCCGCTGTAAAACTGCCAGGCTTTCATTTGTGTCCTCGTCTTGCATACTCCGGTCCGAAGTCAGTTAAAAGACCTCCATATATTTCGCCCCTTATGATGATAGGATACATTGATTGGTTATAAGAATTAGCTCATTCAAATTCGTATACTTCTTCGTAGTATCAATCCGGTGGATTGGTTTGCAGCAACAGAATCTTGCATCTCGATCTCCATTCCTCTCGGTCCTCTCGGTCCTCCGCAACCCTTTTCAGCTCAGTCTCGTATACTACATATGACAAATTTAATTATATAACCATTTCGACTCTCGTAAATTATTTCGCCCGTTTGAACATATTATGTACTGAATGGTTGTGGTTTTCTATGGCGATGTTCACACCAGATTTACACCTCGTGGAATCCAATGCACTCTCTATGGGAACAATGTTCCTCTAGTATTCGACTCGCGTGCTTGGGCTTTATTGCGCCGAAGTAATAGCGCTGACAATATTGAATTTTGTTATTTGTATTCGTAGCATCCACTCTGATATCCAATTTGAACACTCAGCATCTATTATTTATGTCATAATTAATCTAACGTAAATGCTATTTATAATATTCCAACACATTGAGAACGCAACAATGGTCATTAAGCCTCTCAGTATAAAGTGCTTAATGTGAACTATAATGAAAAGCAGTAATCTTATTTGTATGTTTATTAAAAATAAAAGTAAGCAAGTTAATTGTATTTATTTTCAGTTCATTTTAAAATGAACACACTATTTATTTTTAGAGTTGTTAGTAAATAAACTAAAAGATTCCATGTCTGCGCAATGTCTGTAAAATATGTATACATAATTTAGTTAAATAATTAAAAATCAGGAAAATAATTTTTCTTTAGTCTACACTCTACAGAATACTGACGGTTGGATTCAAAAACTGATCCTTTATAATAAAATACAGAGCTTAAATAACGTAAAGGTTATTAACTGACAATATTGGAAAAAACTGTAAATTACATATTTATATTAAATTTTCCAGCGGTCATACCTCAATGGTCAAAACGTTTGCTTTGTAAGCCAACGGTCTTGGGTTCAATCTCCAACGGAGATTAAAAAAAAAGGATTCTTAATCGATTTATTAGCTCTAAAATACCCCCGGTTGGTGTGAATTTGATCCATCACCCGTAAAATTCCAGTCATAGCCTATTAATTAAAATTGGTGGTAAACGAAAGTCGTCCCGTGAAGACCACCCATTCATAGTAAATTCCTGTTATAATAAAGGATGATGCGTGAATCTCGGGCTATAGTCTATGACGTTGGCGGATCAACACTCCACATGCAGCGTTTAGCCATATACACCATGGCAAGCGTCATAGAATTCCGTAGATAAGACTTCAGAATTACTATCACCATCTGTCGGTATTCTCCTGAATGTGTTTACATAATATATTTTTTTTTAAAATCAAAAATATTTAGTTTGTTTAATATCTTATATATTTAAGAAAATATCAACGCCAGTAAAAATACTAATTTAAAAATAATTAAGCATATTATGACTTTAAATTCAAATAAAATAACCTTCTTGATAAGAGTACATAAACAAAAGTTTTTTTTCAATATGTACGTGTTATGTTTATATTTTCGCTTACACAGAAATTATTTGTAATCCCTTTGTTGTCGCTCTCACCGCACACTATAGTATGAGTGTGTATAAAAAAATAACACCCGGAGTTAATCTCCCCGATTGATAAGAAAAGTCCCTTTATTCGTGAATAACGGCGAGCTGATTGTATTGACTTTCGCGGAATTGGTCCGGATCTCAAAGATAAGGCCGTCGTCAATGGGGACCGAGCCTGAAGATAAAATCATTTTTATTTAATCTCACACCGTTCGGGCGACTTGTACGTTTTTATTATTTCTTCAAAGGGGAGAGCGCTCCAGTAATATACGCATTAAATTTTTCTGCCTATTTTCTAATGTAGCTATAAAAATCAATGTTAGTGTTACAGTACAAACTATGCCTCTTAGCTTATAAGGCACTCAACGGAACTGCACCGGGCTATTTGACAGAACTGATCAAGCCTTCGGAGATAAGCGCGCGTGGAGAGACATATCAGCCAGAGCAAATAGAAGCACCCTGCAGGTGACGGAAGGTAGTCTTACCACGGTCTTTGGCAATTGTGCTTTCAGCTACGGTACTCGCTGCCGGAAAGCATAAGAGAACTTAAAGCGGAGGCATCCTTCAGAAGCAGACTCAAGACCCACCTTTGTACTTAGAGAGGCAAAGAAGCGCTTTTGGAATGACCATTCGGTCAAAAAAAGTGCTATACAAATACTAACATTAATAATAATACCAGTGTTGATGTAAATATATCTCACCAGTTATTTTATAACAAACGCTCAGTAATAGATAAATAAAAAGGTACGTAAAACATAATCACGTGACAGTAGAAAAATATCAATCGGCAGTAGAAGTACGAGCTATGTAAATATAGTTCCTTGGGGATATACCATCTTATAGGACAATTACTGAATGTATGAAGAGAAGACCATTGTATTATGCTTAAGAAATAGTTTATCACCATTGTAGAAGAAGCTGCGCCACTTAACACAGCTCAACCATACCAACGACACGCTGTGGACTACAGGCGGTGACCCACCAAAATATTGGTCTGATTTCAAAAGTCAACCACGCTTATAATGTGCTTTTATCATTGATCAAATAAATTATGATATCTGTCATTATCTTCATCTTAGTTAAAAACATCTCTGCACCTGGAGGTTCACCAATAATACATAATTTATAGATGATCACGTTGTATCTATCTTCCATCTCTTTTAACCCGCGATTGCTTAACTATAATAATATTTGCACGGTTTTTTTTCTTTTAAGCACTTATGTGCAGTGGACACAATTGTTCTGAAGCGACTCCCACAGAACTTACCAGTTGCTAACTGATCATAATATGATTGAGAGCATGATAAAAGAGACTCAATTGTCTTCCGGTGTAATGTGAGTGAAAGGCAAATTAAGTCAAGCCAAGTTCCCGACATCTTTCAGGAAAAGAACCGAGTTTATAAAGATAATAGAGCAGTAGTGTTGTATTTAAGTGATTTTTTATCACGATTTTTAAGGAGATCAAACGATTTGCTTGACGCTCCTGTTAGAGCATTTAGTTATGAAAAAAGAAAAGCCTCAACCCAATGCGGTCACTTCTTCACGTATGATCTGCGCCCAATGTACTTTAACTTGTTCTACAAGACTGTTTCAATATGGTATGATCAAATAGAACTGTTATATAATTAAAAAAATACATTTGGGAATTGATTTGTCCCAAGATACAAGTTGTCTTTGGTTGTGCGCTTTCCCCACACAAGAGTAGTAATATCTCGCGGAAAAAAAAGAATACACGGGCAACAATGGGAAAACGTGTTGCGAGGAAAAAAGAATTGTCGGCAAAGGCGGGGAAACAAATTATGAGACTTGCCTCAGTGAGATATAATTGATTCTATGACACAACGAATTAGGACCTAAAAATATATTTCGCAGCAGTTATTATACCGGGGGTAACAAACCGTTCTTTTGATATATATTTTTAAATTATTTTATAGTATTTATACTTTTAGCAGTCACTTTGAGAAACCATTTCAAATATAAAGTAAATTAATTTTTATCTTGTTTTAATGTGGATTAAGTTGGGACTTATTAAGATGCTAGAAGACCATAGTACTCATGAAAATTGTACACAGGTTCAAAGACCTTCTTAAAAAAATTTAAACTTCACTCATTACCCCTCCTTTCTTCCCTACTTACTTTATTATTTCCCTTATACTTCGAACAATGAGGTTCTCAGGATAATCAAGGAAGATAGGCACCTAGTAAAAACCATCTTAGAGAAACAAGCTCGATGGATCGGTCACACATGCGCCACGATGGTCTTGTTCACGACATTGTGGAGGGGATGGTTGAGGGTAGAAACTATAGAGGGTGCCCTAGACGGGAGTATTTGCAGCAAGTGTTCGAGGACATGAGTTGCGTGTATAATGCTGAGCTGAAAAGGGTTGCGGAGCACCGAGAGGAGTGGAGATCTATATGCAAAATTCTGTTGCTGCAAACCAATTCACTGGATTGATACTCCGAAGAAGATACTTAAAACTGATTATTTAGGCAGCTTCATCTATTAATATGTTTGTTCATGTAGAGAGCTGATAAAGCTTTCATTGAAAGCGAAACTGAGATCTTCCAGCATATGAATAAACAGTGCTTAGCTGGATCCATATTCAAACAAGGTTTAAAAGAGAGAAAAAATATTTTATATGGTTTTTATTCCGAATTTTATAATTTTTTGATGGCCGATTTAAATATGTATGTAAGTGGAAATACATGCCCCCGGTCAGCTTGAGCCACCCCCAAAAGAAAAGAAAAATTGTCCAGGCCTCAGGAGTGTCAGGATTATCATACGATTTCTTTAAAAAAAACCCTGATAATCCACCAAGAAGACTGCTATGGCTCCTGTATCTTTCAACGGTTGCTCTCTTCCAAAAGCAAGCTCCATCAACATTTTTTGATTATCAATCTCGAATAATGTCAAATATTACGAGTCAATTAAGTATAAGCCCGTCTCTTTTCCAAAAAACTAGGTGTATTATATAGATCACTTCCCTATTTCAACTATAAACAACTTATTCTTCTATATAAAGGACAAATCCGACCTATCCTTGAATACGGCAGTCACCTTTGGATTGGAGCCCAGAAATAATTTCTAAACTTAATTGACTCAGTTCAAAGAAGAGCAATTCGTTTGATAAGCAATGACACTCTTACGTCTAACCTGCATTCAATGGAACACAGACGTAAGATTGGTTCTCTTAGTCTTTTCTACCGTTATTACCACGGTCGCTGCTCTTCGGAACTTAAAGAACTAATTCCTCCTGCACCCACTCACAGCCGACAAACTCGTCTTACACTTGCCAAACATCCATACACGGTTAATATATGTCCACCAAGAACTGGCAGTTTTTAAACTTCCTTCCTTAATGCCACCGGTAAGCTATGGAATGCTCTTCCAGCGTCTGTGCTTCCTTCTTCCTACAATCTTGATCTCTTTAAGAAACAGATAAATATACACTTGCATTCTCCCCAACCCACACACAAACACGAACACAACACACGTTTCCTGCATGCAGCGTCCAGCCTCCCTGGCTGAGCGTCATAGAGTGCGCTGGTCTTGACCGGGTGTGCTCTCCTGCATGCGATTACAAAAAAATCTCAAATATTTTTTTGGTACTACAGCCGTAGTCTATGCAAGTTCTCGGGTTAAGTCTCTTGCTAGCGAAGCTCCCAGGAACCATCTATGTTCCCATGTGGATCTTCAGTAACATATGTTCTGAGACAAGTCATAGAATATATGTGCTTATGGAACTGTGATATAGCAAGAACTGAAGATATAGAGAACTGTGATAAAGCAATTTGTAGTGTCAATGTGCTCCAAATATGGAGCAGATATTGGCAAGATTGATTAATGTAAATAAATAGATAATAAATAAAAAAAAAACTATAAATAAACAAAATAGTTTTAAATGGTAATTATTTTTTCATTCAGTATAAGGTTTAAATTTTTTGATGTTCGGCGTTATCATAAAAATAGGATTCATCTGAAAACATTTAAAACAGGATCTAGAATAAATGCGTATTACACATATAGTGACTTGGCTACCTCTGAACTTACGCGATAGTTAGAGTGGGAGGCCCCTCCCGGACGACTATCGCCTCTCGCGATCCCCGCGGGTGCAAGAGGGACGCAAGCGAAAGCAACTATGTGAACTCTATTCCAAGCACGTCACTCTTAATCATACGATTGAAGAGATTGTAACACGTTCATAATATACAAGGAGTAACTACATTTCAGCGAGAGGGAAAAAAGTGCAAGCAAAACTGGGCTGTTGCTGCGAGGTGAGCGGTATGCGATAAGTGTTGTTTTCGCGTGGCTGATCAGCGAAGGTTTGACGGCAGAGGTAAATGGTACAAATGCCTGAAAAGCAGCCGAGAAATACATTTGACGCCGTATACAATATTTTCATTGATATATTGTCTCGTTGTTTATGAAAGGTTCTAACTGCACATTCACAATTTATATTTTCTTTTAGAAGAAAGCCTCTAGAGATATCAACTCTATAAAGTCAGACTCAAAAACAGGCTGGTGCTGAAAAGCCTTAATATGCGATATTTTGTCTCCTATTTTTGATTGCTCGTCTGACTCGCACATATTAAAATGTAAGTCACTGCTGCCGGCCGTCTCAGTCGGAGTCTGTCCGTGGTCTGTGAGGTAAAAGGCATTATCTGTCCCGGTTGGAAGAACGTTTTTTCAGTCTTCTTTCAGGTAAAATAAATATCAAATGAGCTTCTCGACGAGTTCTTTGCTTTGGCAACCTGCTCCGCATCCTTTCACTATGCGTCACGATAACGATCCCGGCGATCAGGAGTCGCTTTATTTACATGGGGTTATTTATTCATTAGCAGTGAATCAAAAACATGATGACAAAATCTCAAACCTTCTTATACTCGTAAGTAACTTATCGAATAAGTAAAGACTAAATTTTTTGAGTATAGATATGTATGATACATTGAAATGGGGGTTTTAAATCTACAGTGACTTATATGAACTTCATCCCGAACGTGGAAAAGATCTATAATGGATATTCGCGTGAGAATATTTCGAGGATTTCAATATTAAAAAAAAAGAGAATTATTTTATCAGAAAGATAACACAGATGCTGGAAGAGCATTTCACCTGTCAGTGGTTGTCTTTGAAAAGCAAGAAATTTTGTGTTCATATTGAAAAATTCGGTCACAAATAATTAATCAATCATTACTGTTAGAACGTCTCCACTCCAAAGAACCAATATTATGGATTAAGTAATACATGCTTTGCTAAATTGTTTTATTTGATGTATTGTTGAAATCATATTAAATTTCGCTCGAGTTTTAAAGAAAACGTTCCAATAATAGATGATGTATAATGTTGTGTAATTACCATCAGTATTGGAGAAACATCGAAAGCCCTTTAACGAGAAATAATGCATATAATATCTTTAAATAATTTCAGTTTTCTAATTTTTTAAGACAAAGATATTTTTTAATAAGTTTTTGTTACTTTTCAGTAAAAAAATCAACATATATAATAACCTATACTTTTTACTGCAGGACCAAAGCATTTCATGGGTTAATATGGAATTCTATCTTTTGCCTTCCGCATCCATTCTCCTCCTGAAACATATGAGCCTTATATCTTCAGTATATAAGAGTGATTAGTTATAGCTTGTGTGTATTTGATTTCTACTTTGCCACTTGTCTTTTTGGCAAAAATGTCTTCACCATTGATATTTGAGTATTTCAATATATTAATAAGTGTAAAAAACTTCATGAATACCCTCAGCGCCCCATGCTGTTTGAAGAAGGTGATAAAACGATGCATTCAATGTGGAATGGTTGTTGTTTAAAGTAAATATATGTCAATAACTATACGTACACATTCACAGGAAACACTATCTTATATGACACTTTTCTCATAAAAAAATAGAAGAAAAATAAACAACAGACGCAGAAATTTGAACTATGAACTAAGGCACTGTCCATTTCCTTACTTAATAAATTTCAATTATTTTCATCTTTTCTACATTGTAGCAGTATAAACATAAGAAAAGTTTGCATTATACAGGTAAGTGACTGTTTCTTTAAATAAATTAAATTTACTAGAATAAGGGTATGTATATGAGTTGAAATAACTGAAATCATGTATAAGTATTTTTTTGTTTGATATTCTTCTTCTTTGTGTCAGCGACGTCAAATTATTTTTGATAGCCCGTGTGTTGCCCAGCATTAGGTCTTGAGATGTGCAGTTTGTTAGGCATATGGAGCAGGATCTTAGGTGTGAGGCGCTCTGCAGGTCTCCACAGTCGCACAATAGTGACTCTCCCTGCCGACGCATTCCCCACCGTTCGAGGCTGTCCTTTGTTCTACCAACTCCGGTTATTAATCTGTTCAGGGATTTTCAGGTGTCAGTCAAGGTTTTTTCCAGTTGGGAGGCCTTTCTTTGGAGTAATGAAATACTCTGATGCGACTTCTTGCCAGAGCTGGAGTCTCTCATTTTCAGGGCCGGATGTGAGAGGTTGTGTGGATCCCAGAAAGCTGCTTCGAGACTTCAATCTAGGTGCTGGGGGTATTTGATTTTACAAGCAGTGAGTCGGTTGGTTGATTGCCTTACGCATTTCTTTGGCGCATATGACTTTGCGTCTTATGTTTGGTGGTGCGATACCAGCCAAGGGGTATAGTTTTGAAATGAGTGTTGGCTTGAGGCAGCCTGTGATGCATGCATCATTCAGGACAGTATCCACTTGATTACAATGGGCTGATCGACCCGATACTGGTGTCGCATATTCTCCGGCTGAGAAACAAAGTGCTAAAACTGAGGTACGAAGAAGGGGTGATTGGGCTCCCCAGTGAGTTTTGGTCAGACCAATACTTTTTTTTGGTAAAAACATGTAAATAAAAAATAATATTTATAATAAACTTCAATTATATAGGTAAATACTTGGGACCATGCTAAATTTTCTTGAGTGCAATGACTCGTTTGAAATACAGATATAATAACAGCAATGACCACTTATCAGGTATATCTGCATAAAAATTAACGTGCATTTTTTATATCTTTTAAAAGCATGTGTCAAAAATTTGTTACATGTAAAAGTATAAAGCAGGGGAATTGTGAAAAATTTCTCCTTCGAGGTAAGAGATGTCTGAACGCTGAAAAAAGAGCGCGGGCAAAGCGAGGCCAGTCTCATGAAAAATTCAGCCGAAATTCTTGAAAATTTCGCCGAAAAGGCCTTTAAAATTGCCGGCCGGGCGGATGGTTGTGAATCTAGGAAATCCCGCATCAAAATCAAACTCGACAGCCGACTGAAAGGCCAAAAGACCTGCTAGGCGGAGCCTGGCGCCCGCGAGGAACTCACGCACTTCTCTCCGGTCCCAGAGAGTCGAGCTTTCAGATATTTACAGCTTCATTCGTCTCAGAGTCTTTCAGCCAAACTCAACTATATTGCAATGCCTTTTTATTACTTAACAGCCATATAAAAAATTATAATAATAAGTAATTATTACTAAATATGTATATACTTCTAATTTGGATTATTTTGTATTATGTTTATTCATATATTGAATGACTGAAGTGAAGAAAGAAGTTTTGCTTTTAAAATTTGCTCATTGAAAGAAAAACAGTAAGATAACAGTTTGTGAATAAAAAGTTGGGATTATTAACTGATAATACTTGGTGTAACTGTATAATTATAGTTTTATATTAATTTAATTTAAAAAAATAAAAATACTTGTGACATCAAATTTATTTTTATGTATTGTACATGTTTCGGACTCTATCGAATTCATCTTAAGTAATGATTTAACTCTAAACTGATAATGACGATAAATATTAACGTTCAAAAAGGTAAATATGATTTATCTTTTTAATATTTGAAAGGGATCTCAAAGTGAATGCTAAAAATATGATTAACATATAATGACATGAAAATGGCCATCTGACCTGGCTGACATGTCGTCAAAAAAATATGTGGAATAAATTAAAAAAAAACTTTTATTTATATCTGATAACAAATAATAAATATTTTTATATAAATTTTTTGTTAGCGTATGCTGTAAAGCGTAAAATTTAAATCGTGGTGATTGAGTTATGATTTTTGAAGACTGCATGCGTAAAATATGCGTTTTGTTTGGGCAAAGTAATTGGGTTGATAACATTGCAAGTATACTTGTCGTATCTTGATATTTTTGTTGAAGATATTTTTTATGTTTTACGAAAATGATTACAGATAATGTGTACAAGAAGAAAGAAAAATAATATTTATAGTTTTCATATTACACGAGCGCTTTATACTTTGGAAAGAAATTAAGAGAAATTAAATATTAATGATTCAAATATTACATAATCAAGGTGTTTTTGGTTGCTGCAAATAATGCGAATGTTTATTGTTCTTGTCCGAGGTGATTTCTGGACCAGAATATGGAAATATTCTCCAGGAGGGGAGGCCACTCCAAGCAGCTGGTCTTCCTCGAGAGCGGAATAATTGGACCCTTCTCCTCCAGTTTCGAGAGGGTCCAAAAGTCCGCTCGAGGGCTCTCCATTGCATATTTACATTCGAGTTGGCAACCTGCTGAAACTCCTGGGAATAACCACTAATGCTGCTGGTAGTAATCGATGGCTTTAACTGAATTAAGATTTATCTTTAAATTAATGAAAATCATAATGAAAATACAAATAATTTCACAATTTTGCTAAAAAATATTAAATGACAATAGAATCTCTCCGAAACAAAACACGTCGTTTCAAATGAAATTGCTTAACCTTAAATCATATTTTTTAAAGTTTAAAGAAGAATATTGCGTCTGATAAATAATAGCATCAGTACATTTAATATACCATAAATATGTATTGAATTTATTATAAATGTTATTCCAGATTTTCTCAATTAAGATATTTATTAGTATTGGAAACCTTTTCCAGCACCATTAAGGGATTGTCTTTAAAATTTTCATAAAATACTAGTATAAAGCTCAGAAGGTTTTTTTTCCGGTTTCTTTTTTGACGCCACACGTAAGCTTTGGAATGCTTTTTCAGCATGTGTTAGATAATGCAATAAACATGTAGGATAAAGTAGATTAAAACGGATGGTTGAAATTTATAAAATTACAAATATTTTTACTGGTGGTATTCCACGAAAAAGAATTATCTTTTACATATTTGTGGTGAAAATGTCAAAAAATCAGCCTGATAAACTTCAAACCACACGTTTGTTACTCTTTTTACCGTTTCCGCTCCAAAAATGCACAATATAGCGACCATATTAGTAACACCAGAAACCTTTGATTATATGTAATTTTCTTCAATAAAACAAAGTGCTGTATCCCAAGTTGCACTGAATACTAGTCGATGGTTCTCCAAGAAAGCTAATATCCTAAAAACAGATTAATATGTTCAATAATTCCCGTTTTAACCTTTCCTTACTTGGATTACATGTACATCACATCTCATCAAAGTCAACTGGACCAAAGACTGCTATTATGAAAAAATTATGAAATTAATTTTTAAAGTATTTGATAACTTAAATATAATTAAAAATATATTATACTAATAATGCAGACTTGTACTGTTATTTCTATAGTACAATCTATCTCTGACGAGAGACTGGTGTTTAAAGAAATGGCGCCTTTAGTTTGTGATTCCCTGCTGCAACTGCTACTTAGTTAACCCTTTCGCATCGGTTGTCGGCATATGCCGTCATAAGATTCCCCGACCGTTGATATCGGTTGACGTGATATATCGTTTTGTTACTTTCTTAAAATAGTTTTTTTATGTATCATCTGATAGCTGAAGGAAACAAGAACCAATGTGATAAATGAAAATAGACCAGATAATATTTTTATAATTGACAGTATAATTTGTATTCAAACCGAGCCGTAATGAAAGGGTTAAAGCTTTCATTCAAAAAATCTATTTTAATATAATTCTAAGGTAGTGAAAAAATATGTGATTTTTTTGAAACTGGGTGGAAAATTCGACGTTTTTATTTTTGAAGCAACCATTGATGTATTGTTAAGAAACACAATATCCCAAAATAACCTGAAATTCAGCATCGCAAATAGGAAATTTGATACGAGGAAATGCCTCTTCCCAATAATTTACAGGAGCGCGGTAAGGAACGTTCGAAGGCCGCCTCACAAGACGCGTGTGTTCATTTGAATTAATTTAAGCCTAAATTAAAGGAAATGTAAATATTTTTCTCGGTACCGTAGAGTATGAGCGTGCTTAGTATTCATCTCAAGAAGTCATACAGGAGCATTAATGGGATCACATCTTACATCTTAAGTCTGCAATATAATTTTCGGAAAAATCAAACGTATTCCGTATTTTTTTATTTGAACATTATATGCTTCTGCGTATGGAAAAAATGATGTTTTCTTTCTAGTCTAGATTTATGATTGAGGTATTTTTAAAAATAAAAATCCACACTAGAAATGAGTTTATAATTATAAGCTTATGAGTATTATGAAAGAATGGTATTGGAATCATCCGAATAATGATCCAATGTTCCTGAAAGGATAATGGCATTTATCAATCATTTAACTATAGGAATATTGTCCTATCCGACGTGGAGCATAGAATAAACATAGGATGGCTGGTTTCTCTGGGGCTTTGTGTGATAGCAAGATTTCAGTAAGGACCAAAGGTAAAATCTACAAAACTGCTGTAAGGCCAGCTATGCTCTTCGGATCGGAGTGTTGCGCTGAAACATGACTTGGATAGAATTCATGTGGCAGAGATGAAGATGCTGAGGTGGGCGGGCGGTGTGACTAGAGTGGACAGAGTTTCAAATGAGCATATTCGGGGTTCATTTCACAAGGCCCCTATACCTGAAAAGATAAGGGAAAACCGCCTAAGATGGCATAGGTATGTGATGGGAAATGGCTGGGATAAAGAAGAATTGTACATGCCTTGTTATTGGATATTACCTGGGATTATGTATACTTCCTGATCTCCAGGGCAGAAGCCAGAGGATTTGACGAGACGGTTGATGTAGTATCCGAAACATAATTTGAGTTGATTTGTTAATAGAATTTTGTTACAAGATCGAATGATTACCCCGTGGCTCACTTCCATTTGATCTTAAGAAGCGGCTCAATCGGAAATAATTTTAATGCATAATTAAAATTACAATATAAAATTCGCTTGAACATGAAACACGTTTTATCAAATTAAAAATATGTTACATAAAACATATTTAATGTGTTAAAAATTATTTTTGTCATCTATAATATATTTTAACCGGTCATTTTGAAGTCCGTTTCAAATGTAATACTTTTTGCATTATTTAAATATGGATCACTGCTTACTCGCATACTTAAAGGCCAGTATTATGCTTTCAATGAGAGATACTTTAGACCACATCTAGGTACTATTTTTTTAAAAATACTCAATTAAACAACTTCTTCTTCTATATAAAGGACAAATCAGACCTATCCTTGAATACGGCAGTCACCTTTGTATTAGAGCCCAAAAATACCTTCTAAACTTAATTGACTAAGTTCAAAGAAGAACATTTCGTTTGATAAGGAAGTTAGATTGGTTCACTTAGTCTTTTCTACCTTTATTACCACGCTGCTCTTCGGAACTTAAAGAAGAAATTCCTCCTGCACACACTCATAACCGACAAACTTGTCTTACACTTGCCGAACTTCCATACACGATTAATGTGTGCCAACCAAGAACTGGCAATTTCCAAAGTTCATTCTTTAATGCCACTGGTAAGCTATGGAATGCTCTTCCAGCGTCTGTGATTCCTCCTTCCTACAATCTGGATCTCTTCAAGAAACAGATAAATATACACTTGAAATCTCGTCAACCCACACACAACATACGTTTCCCGAATGCAGCGTCATAGAGTTCACTGATATTGACCGGCTGTGCTCTCCTGTATGCGATTACAATAGACTGCGTATTTGTTGTGTGCGATGAAAGGTTTAAAAACTTAAAAAAAATTGAGCTAACTATATTATTCAATTTCATTTTTTTTCTTTTAGAAACATTACAAATAACAATATTTAATTAATTTCTAAAACAGGATAAAATAACAATTTATAAATAACACAATAATAATAGAATCATTTAAAAAGTCCCGAAGCCCGCTAAACACATGTACTTACTCTACGAGTAAATAGACTGCGTATTTGTTGTGTCCGATGTAAGGTTTAAAAAGTTTAAAATTTTTGGGCTAACAGTGCCATGTGCCGTGCCGAGTAATTATCACATAGTCTTTTATATACAAATATCAATCTCAAAGACTATGTGGGGGGGCAGTAAGAGTTGGCACTGTTATCTCCCCAACGCAGTAGCACTGCGGTCGGGCTTATATTCCGCTGCCACGGCGTTGCTCGTGCATGTTTCGTATTACTACTAGCGACATCTTATGAAGTAAAATAAAATTAAATGCATTCGAATAATTTATACAATGCATTTTATAATTTAGTTGAACTAAATTTGATTTGAATTATTTTTAATTTACCTTAAATGGATTAAAAATTAAAATGTATCTACAAAATCCTCCTTCTTGTTTAATTTTATATTTTGTCTTGATTTTAAAATGATATTTATTGATGGCGCTAAGAGTTTCTAGATATCTAAAAACTATATACTTTTAAATATTTGGATCGATAATTCTTGGTGGTGGCTACTCTATTCGAGAAATATTTTTCTGTATATAGTTCAGTAAATAATTCGAAATAAAAGCCTGCCCTGGACTGGATTATTTTTTAATTTCATTGATCGTCACTCCTGGAATATTTACTACATGCAGCGCTCCTCTTCACCACGTGGTATAGAAATTAACATACACACGCTGAAAAGAAGACCTGCAAGACCACAGGCAACCTGGACTGCAACTGTACATAAGAATCTGAAAACTCTGGGTTTGACCGAGAATGCAACGCAGGACAGACAGACATGGTGAATGTCACAAGAAGAGCCGACCCCGGATGATGGGAAATGGTGAAGTTAAAGAAGAAGAATATTGTCCTCAGGGCGGGAGACAAAAACAGACCTCAAGAGCGTCGGTGTAATCATCCGAATTCCTTAAAAACCCGATTAACAAATTACCGAAAAATATGGATTGGATATTACAGCAACCACTCATCCAAGCACTCGGCCTTCTTCTCCAAAGGTTGTCGGGAACCTTATGTTCCCAATTGGACCTTCAGGTGCAGATATTTCCTTGAACATGAAACGTAGAGTGGCAGATGACCAAACCAAATGGCGGTGATTTGTGGTGATACTTTGTTGCAAATATGGAACGGATTTCGGAAAGAAGATTTTTTTTATGTAAGCACATACAGGACAATACGAAAAGATGGTGATAGTGATGCTGAAGTCTCATCTGTAGAATTCTATGACGCTTACCACGGTTCACATGGCTAAGCGCTGCATGTGGAGTGCTGATCCGCCAATGTCATAGACTACAGCCCGAGATTCACGCATCATCCTTAATATTACAGGAGCTTACTATGAATGGGTGGTCTTCACGGGACGACTTTCGTCTACCACCAATTTTGATTTATAGGCTTTGACTGGCATTTTACAGGTGAAGGATCAAATTCACACCAACCGGGGTATTTTAGAGCTCAGAAATCGAATAAAAATATTTAAGTTTTTTAATCTCCATCGGTGATCAAACTCACGACCTTTAGCTTGAAAAGCAAACGTTTTGACCAATGAGCTATACCCGCCGGCACGAATAACATTAGCGTATGACTTTTTTTTCTACAAGATTCGGAAAATTGTCGTCGGGAATATACTTAAGAAGAAACGTCAATAGAGGAGATGATTTATGCTGTAGCCTGGGAGCATTCACAAATTATAAAAGTATTAGTACGAAAATAAGATAGCTTCGTCGTTGATCGAACCCGTATTCTATTGGTAATTGTGTGCTTTAAGTCTCGAAAATAGAGGTCTATAGAGGTCATCATGAGATATAGCTAATATACCGCATCTGGTTGCGCTGTTCACAGCGGATTAGAATGGTCCAATCCCCTGCTGTTGCATAAAGACCAACTTTTGTTCTGGCGTCTCCTTGTACCGTCTCCGGGGGTAATTATTAATGGAGTGGTCGGGAAGTCAGGGTCGGAAACAAAACATTCGATTACCCGACTGGCACTCGGGGGAAGTAAGGTGGAGCAAAACGATGAATAGTGTCTGTATTATTGAATACACATATTAATTTAATTTAAGTAATTTAATTGTAAAGAATGAGACTATTCTAAAACAAATTATTCCAAGGCGGGCAAACTAATTCTTTTTTTTGTTTTTTTATTTTATTTTATGTAAAGACATACAGAAGAATACCGACAGATGGTGATAATCGCTTGGTGAAAACCCTCCCTGTCCCGTCCTGTTTTTGGAGATTCAGATGGGGACCCGTTACTGGACGCACGCAAAAAGCTACTTGTTAGAGAGTGGCTGAAGGCCTTCTCGTGATTCTAGGTGCATCAGTTAGATATCAAATAGACCTCAGTCTAAGGCTGCGAAATTAGTATACTACAGCGACAGATGGTGATAGTAATTTTTAAAGTCTCATCTGTGGAAATCTATGACGCTTACCGTGGTGGATATGGCTAAGCGCTGCATGTGGAGTGATGATCCACAAACGTCATAGACTACAGCCTGATATTCACGCATCATCTTTTTTATTACAAGAATTTACTATGAATGGGTGGTATTCACAAGAAGACTTTCGTCTACCACCAATTTTTATTAACAGGCTATGACTGTCATTTTTAGGTTGAAGGATCAAATTCACACCAACCGGGGGTATTTTAGAGCTCAGAAATCGATTAAAAATACTTTTTTTAGATGACGCATTGTAGAAAAATCTAATTCTTTTAATTTAATTTTACATTTCTTTTTGGTGATGTTATTATTGTATTTCAAATGTGTAAATAATTAATTCGACTTAAGGTACTTTAATTGTTAATAAATTATAATGAATAATTTAAATAAAAATATGTAGTTGTGAATAACATTTACTTTAAAAGACTATGCGTTTCGCCTCCTGTAAGAAGTATTATCAACGTGGTGTAATTTTTCAACAACATTCGATCATATCGGCAAGAGCTATACAACAAGTGATACTCGTACAAA
Organism: Glossosoma conforme; assembly: GCA_022606575.1. NCBI lineage: Eukaryota > Metazoa > Arthropoda > Insecta > Trichoptera > Glossosomatidae > Glossosoma > Glossosoma conforme. The sequence continues at coordinate 67,234 of JAGTXR010000428.1, read as the reverse complement.
TTAAAAGCAAAAACCATCTTATGTGACATTTCACTCATCAACGAATCGAGAAAAATTAACAACAGACGCGGATTCGAAACACGAACCTTTGCAAGCATATTCATTTATTCACGCAACGCTGGCGCTTGACCTTTGTAGATATCTTGTATAAGATGATGTTCAGTATCAGTTGTTGTATATTGGTAAAGATATTCAGTAATTTAGTATTACAACACATACATAATTATTGGAATACATGTTAAGCACACCAAAAATTAAGAGATATCTATACATGTATTGGTGATTGCATATATTCACACAAATTTAACTTATTTTCATGTGTACTCGTATGTGTGTCAAAATGCACTGACATCAGCATGATATCGCCCTTGCTGACTGGTACTGAAAGCCTCGATATCCGATCTTTCGTCTCTTATTTCGGTTCGCTTGTCGTACATGTATGTGTCGCCATATTTGTATTTCGGACAAGTCCGGTCACGGGTGTGACGTTAGTTATGTAGATCGCGACTTGTGGCACTGGGTGTCACCGACCACGGTGCCCGGTGTCCAGTCAGTTGTGCCGAACGCGACGAGGTCGTATTATAGCCTGGCATGTTATTCCTCTAGGAGCAGAAGTTTGTACAGTTTATCGTGAAAATATTTGTGCTTCTGGAAAAGTCTATGAGTGGTTATTTTGCTCTTCTTCCTGCCACCACGCAATTAAATAACTAACTTACAGAGGAAGATGTCAGCACGTATCCATGTTTCTTGTAAAATATAAGTGTTATAATTGTCTTTCTTTCAGAAAATTATTTATGGAGTAAGCAATTGGAAAAAAATAATTATTAATATAATTATTGCAATAAAATGACGCTTCCATACTCTCTTAGGAACAGCACAACCCTCTCAGGGCAAGAGGCCTAGTTTGGGAACCGATAGTTTATATATGAATATAATTTTCATAGTACCATAATGGAGTGTTGGGGCAAAATATAATATGACATTCAACATTTCGTCTCACTGTGCGGACGTTGGGGCTCAGGAAACAAGGGGTTCGGACACTAGGAGAGGGTGAAGGAGGTGGGAGGGATGAGGTTCAGCCAGAGAGCAATTTATAATGTAGAGCTAATGCATCTGAGATCTCCAGGGGCAAAAAGGCAGCCTGCGAGGATAAGTTAAACATATTGTAAAACCGTTCGTTGAAACACTTAACAGCTTAAAAACAAACAATCGATCTTTTTTCATTACAGGAAGTATTTACCCCAGAATGAAGATGGGTTAATTACTTTCTGAGTTTATGTATAAATATATAAGTGACTTCAGAGAATTTTCATGAGCAGCCGAATATTTTCAATACATAAATAATATAGAAAGAAATCTTGACATACTGCTGTCTACAATATATTAAGTTTATAGCTAGAGAACGCCACGATGGTCTTCTTCACGACATTGTGGAGGGGTAGAAACTGTAGATGGCCCCTTAGACGGGAGTGTTTGCAGCAAGTGTTCTAATATATGAGTTGCAGCTCTCATGCTGAGCTGAAGCGGGTTGCGGAGGACCGACAGGAGTGGAGATCGAGACGCCAGATTTTGTTGCTGCAAACCAATCTACCGGATTGATACGACGAAGAAGCTAGAGAAAATTGCTACTGTAAACTTCTGTCAATTGGCTTGTCTCTATCAGACACAATTTTTACATTACTATGTTAGACTAATCTCTATATTATAATCAAACCTATATAAACCATACAAAACTCAACATGACCTAATTTAAGCTAATCTAACCTTATTCCTAGAAACTTCGGTGAAATAATGTGATTTTTTCAAGATTAAAGTTCAGTTTTCATTCGCTTTAATGAAGTATGAGTAAAATACTCTGAATATATTAAAAAAAATATGAACTGTTGTAGATCGACGTAGTGGGGACGCTGTCAGATTAAGTAATAAATAATAAGTATAAAACAATTTTAAAAAAGAACGCTAATCTAAAATCAGTAATAACACAATAAAACGAAGATAATTAAAAATTAAGAGAAAACCTTTCTAAAATGCACAAAAAGTAATAAAACATAATCGTAGCGATTGTATTTCAAAAAATGTGTAATTAATAATGTATATTAGTTTTTACATATCAAAAGAAAAATCATCCTATGTGTAATATGTCCAAGAAAGTTCATTCGCTTCTGCTTCCTTCTTGAACTTTCGTATACATTTATGAACTTCTTTTCTGGGTAAATTTCATGAATTTTATTCACATATTTTAGTTTTCTCTAAGTGTAAGGAAAACTTTTCACTTTTTCAAATATACCCAGGTCATAACTTTTTCCGAAAGTATGTTTTTAACATAAAAAATATATTTTTTTCGCGCACAGCGATTTTTGTAGGGCAATTTAAGAACTCCTAAATAAACTTTTAACCCCTTGCCGGGCTTTAGTAAAATCACTCATTCACGAAGTTAAATACACTAGTTTCGATTTAAACATAAAATAATACTGAATTGTTCGTATTTCATTATAAGAAATAGGCATTATATATTTTCAAGAAATGAAAGAAGTTACTCGTAAAACAATAGTTACCAATATATATTTATTACCCTAATATATTCACCCATAAAATGATTGTTTCCCGATAAAAGTTTTCTTAATAATAGTGATGCTAAAATGCTAAGTTGTAGTTAAATAACATGACGGATGATCATTACAAATACTGTGTTTAGCTATCCTCAAAAATGGTAAGCGACATATGTAAATGTCATCATGATTCTTAAATCAAGAACGCTCTCGTATATATATAATCGTGTTGGAAACAACAGGGTCAGATCCTGTCTGCCCAGAAGTGGGCGACGTCGATGACGTTACTTCTGGCCATCATCAGGTCTTCCTGGGTGCAGCTATTCGGGCACAGCGCACACTCCAGAAGGTGTGACAGGGTCTGCTCCACGCCGCAGTCACATTCAGTCGGTCCGCTGTAAAACTGCCAGGCCCTCATTTGTGTCCTCGTCTTGCATACTCCGGTCCAAAGTCTGTTAAGGGACCTCCATATATTCCACCCTTGGTCATGCCCGGGGGCTAGGTCCTCTTTCGGGGCAATCCAAGTATTCCCCTCAGTTGCTCTTCTCCACATGTTCAGCCGCAGGGTGGCCTCAGGTATCACCAGTTCCATTGTCGACTGTAGGAAACTTCTTCTTGATTTGAGCCGTGTGGTTATCTTTTGGTACCCAAACATAGGGTGGAGTACGTCGTGGGTTGCTTTGGTGAGCTCCTTCTTGGTAGTAACTTCTCGCCGTATGTTTGATGGGGCAATGCCCGAGAGTTGATAAAGCTTTCATATTGGGGTAGGTTTTAGGCACCCTGCAACCACCCGGCACGTTTCATTCAGAGCAATATCCACTTTCTTGTACGCTCTCGTAAATATTTATGATCGCATTAGGCTTTGTTTCCAAGAAGATCGTTTTGAGCGCGTTAATTTAGTAACTCGACTACATCCATTGTAATTATCCTTTCAGATAGAATCTTATAATAAAATGCCATACAAGTTACTGGTAAATACGTGCGCAAAACGCTTTTTATGAGAATCACGCCTCTGAAGAATCAGTGCCTATGGCATTCAGTGAAGAATACCCATAGCGTTTGCCCCATTTCACAACTACTACTGCCTCTAATACCCCACAGCCCCTTCCGTACCAGGTGGAATAAAAAGCGGCCACAGCTACATAGTTACTAATAGAGCTCACGAAGTAATTGCACAAAAGTTTCTTTAGCCGCATATGAGGATTGAAACACCTCAACTACTCACCGCCTACGACTTGTGGTTTTGTAAGTAGGTGAGCCGCTTTTGAAAATGTACTCACTGCATTAATACTAAGAATTATATATGTTTCACAATTAAGATTGTATATGTGATGAGCAATGATATATTTTTTTTACATTCCGAAAACCCACTGCTTATTATTCTATAATATTGGGTTGATGCAAAATATATGACCGTTTTTTAAGTATACAATGAAACTTTTTTTTTGACTTGTATTATTTATTTAATCAATTATATAATTTCCATCAGTTCTTATGACCTTCTTCAATCTTTCTATCCACTTATTAATAACATAAGTTTAAAATTCTGTGGATTTTGATGCGAAAAATGTAGTAAGGGATGTTTTAACCTGCTCTATTGTATCAATTTTTTTATATTATATCATCCAAAACAATACGTTATTTTGCAGTAATGCAAGTTAACAATAACATTTGGGTACTTAACATATTAACAAGTAATATATTTATTAGTTATAGTATATAATAGTAGTAGTAAAAAATTATAAATTTTTAGTTTATTAGTAAAATCTGTTATTTTTTATAACTATTTATTATTCTCTAATTTAACATGTTTATATTATGTAAAAACTCTATCTGAAAAAGGTATTTAATGTCGTTTATATGACTTAAATAAAACATTGCTCACTGAAGAGTAACCAAACACAGTATTTTGTTGGTTGAGAGTTAAATTGGAGAGTTGAAATAATGACGGACTTTGCTGAAAACAGGTGATATACACACGCAAAAAAATAAATTCTACTGCAGATTTTTTTCAAGGACTCTCTTTCTATCAAAATTATACATAATTAGTGCAATGTACCTCAAACAGAATTGAGTGGCAGCAATATATTGGAAATATGCTCAAGGTAATATAATACAATCAAGGAAGATAGGCACCTAGTAAGAACCATTTCAGAGAGGCGAGCCCCGATGGATCGGTCACATCATGCGCCACGATGGTCTTCTTCACGACATTGTGGAGGGGATGGTTGATGGTAGAAACTGTAGAGGGCGTCCTAGATGGGTAGTATTTGAAGCAAGTGTTCGAGGACATGAGTAGTAGCTCTTATGCTGAGCTGAAGAGGGTTGCGGAGAAGGAGGGGAGAAGAGATCGAGATGCAAGATTTTGTTGTTGCTGCGAACCAATCCACTGGATTGATACTACGAAGAAGAATATAATATAATATTTTGTTTTTTGATGCAGTTGCTTGCATTATATACAATTATGAGAAATGAATAACAATGGTTTATTCTGGGAATTGTGAAGATTTTAAACATATCAGCTGTGAGTTCAACGACAAAAAAGAAGTAAGGCATCACACGTGATGGTTTCAATGAAAGCTTTGATTTACTCATTCGGTTATGCGAAAGGAGCTGTAATGCTGTTTAGGGAAGTGCACACTGTTTCGGAGCACTTTGCTTGGGTGATGGGTGCAAAAAGCTTCCAGCGGCCGTAATTCGGGGGAAATTTTCTTTGAAAACACTTTAGCGTAGCGGCGGCGGCCTCTGGGACCCCCGCAATATTCAAACTAGTTCACGAGAGTTATGTGCGTCGGCGGGGTCTTTAAGTGAAACACTGTACCCCAAATACTAACTGCATATAGAAATATTTAAGCACAATATCATAATTCCATAACAGCTTGCATAGTGTCGTAAAAAACTAACGTTAATCAACATGGTCCAACTGTTTTCCACAGCTCCGCCGAATGTTTCCTACTTTTGTTTACTTTTCGAAGGACTTTATGTGCGGCACTAGTCCCAATGAAAATGTTCCAAGCACATACACCTTCGTCTCTTGATCGAGTGTAGAACGGAAGAATGCCTTGTTAGCTCCCTTCTTCATTCCTCACGAAGTCAAATCCATCGTAGCCCCCAGTATTCTACGCAGGCATCTACTTTCAAACCGTTTACAGAGTGTTGTCCATAACAGCTACCATAAATACGCCATGCGACCCTTTGTGTTACCTCAGCCTCCAAAAGCTACGTTGAGTATATTTAATATATATATATTCGTGTCGGAAACAACACGGTCAAATACTATCTGCCCAAACGTGGGCAACGTCGATGGAGTTACTCCCGGCCATCATCAGGTCTTCCTGGGTGCAGCTACTCGGACAGAACGCACACTCCAGAAGGTGTGACAGGGTCTGCTCCATGCCAGATTCACATTCAGTCGGCCCGCTGTAAAACTGCCAGGCTTTCATTTGTGCCCTCGTCTTGCATACTCCGGTACGAAGTCTGTTCGAAGTCTAGGGGCTAGGTTCTCTTTCAGGGCAATCCAAGTATTCCCCTCAGTTACGCTTCTCCACATGTTCAGCCGCAGGGTGGCCTCAGGTATCACCAGTTGTCGACTGTAGGAAACTTCTTCCGACTGAAAGAAAAATCATTTATAGTTTGACCTATCTTGTGACATCCGAAGAGTATGCATCAGCTTTGTTTATTTTGCCTCTTGGTCGACTGTAAGGTAATAGGTTGCTGTATACGTTGTCTTACCTCATCTGTCAAAGTATAATAACCGTACTCTCAATACTGCACATAGACACAGATATCAAAACCCATTGACAAAAAAATCATGATTGGCAAGGATTAACTGATATCATTTGAAATAAATATGTCCGCGTCACAACCTTATCATACAATGAAGTCTCGTTGATTTTTTTCAGTTACCAATTGTACGACTGTTGAGGCCTGCAGACCGCCTCACACCTAAGATCCTGCTCCATGTGCCAAACAAGCTGCACATCTCAGGACCTAATGCTGGGCAACACGCGGGCTATAGATATTGTCAAATACTGGGCAAAAATAATTTGACGTCGCTGACACGAAGAAGAAGATGAAGAAGAAGTTATCAATTTATGAATTTAGCAGGAGCTTTCTTTGAGCAATGGAAGCTACTTCACAAAAGTGCCAAAATGAGAAAAAAACTCGCCCAAAAAGCTTACGACGGCTGTCACGAATTAATATAATATTCTCGTATTTTGTTATAGAAGTAAATAATTCGTCATTATCCAAAAGCTACCGATAAGTAAAATGTATTGCTGAAATATTAAATACTAAGTAATTACGTGAATGTTATTAGTGTGAAATGTCCGTAAAAAGTGATATTTGAAGTATACTTTTTATGAAAACACATACAGGAGAATATCAACAAATGGTGATAGTAATTCTGATGTCTCATCCGTGGAATTCTATGACGCTTACCATCGTGCATATGGCTAAGCGCTGCATGTGAAGTGATTGATCCGCCAGCGTCATAAACTACAGCCCGCGATTCACGCATCACCCTTATACTATGAATGGGTGGTCTTCACGGGACGAATTTCGTCTACCATTATTTTTGATTAATAGGCTACGACTGGCATTTTTACGGGTAAGGGATCAAATTCACACCAACCGGGGGTAATATTAGAGCTCAGATATCGATTAAAAATTCTTTTTTGTTAATCCCCGTCGGGAATCGAACCCACGCCCTTTGGCTTTGACCATTGACCTATACCTGCCGGTATTATATAACATACTTAACTCTTTCGCGTCATTTAAACGGGTGCAGCAGCAGTACTTAGAAAAAAATATAAAAAGCTTTTAAATTACCGAGTTTTGCGCTAAGAAAACTCAGTCGGTTGCGACTCTGACGAGAAATTTTAGGAGTGTTTGTATAGAAGCAGTGGGAGGTGGGGGACCTCTACTTGTTCGAGTTTTTTTATTCATATTACGAACAGTAATGCGTTATAAAAGTAGCACTTTACTTTACGAGTGTGGAGAATTGTGCTTAAAAAAGTTTTCCTTTTCTCAGTGGGTTAAATATTATTCGATAAATTTAATATGCACACTCAACTCCCTATTATAACAGTCTATACTAGTACGTATTATGTAATGTCATATCATGAATAAACATATATTTAATAAAATTAAGATACCAAAGCCAAAATTAAGCGCCTGCATTGTCCCCATTCTTCTTTACGGCTGTGAATCTTGGCATCTCATCAAATGCTAATGCAGCCAAATAAAAGGTTTAAAAAAAAAATCTGCCTAGAATATTGAGAGTACGATGGTTCGACTTCGAGGTGAGTGAGTAGACGAGGCAATCTTTCATACTACAATATGTCAAAAAAATAAGGTGGAGCTTGCTGGGTTATGTGCTATGAATGCTGCAGGAGAGCATTAACTACGGCTGCCTTTTCTTCAAACCCTTCCTGAAATGCTGTTGGGAAGTATAAACTGAATGTACTTGGTGGAGCTACGGGAGACTGAGCTCACATAGGAGCCAAGGACCAGAGCTTTATAGCAGCGACACATGATGTACATATGCTCCAATTGAGAGACGGACATGCACAAATAAAAATGAAGATACAATATTAAGCCGTCTCTTTGGACTAAAAGGAGCATGTCATGGGAGCGCTTTACTTAAAATTTCTTCTTAACAAAGGCTTCACCTCTCTGATACCTGGACAAAAGTCTAAATTAATAAAGAATCTAAACTAAGAATTCATTTCGTTAGGCCCCTGGATTCGCGGTTCGGGAGAAAATTATATATACCAGTATATAATGTTCATCAACAAATTTCCGGGAGGATAAGGTGATGAGTCGAGAACTATAGCTGCTGACAAATTTGTGGTAGCAGCTCGTTACAACCATATGTTCCAGTTAATGGAGTGAATAAATGAAAATCATAGATAAAATAATACATTAATAGAAAGTTTGAGAGGTAAAATAAATAAAAATAGATAAGCGCAAATATGGTTAGTAATTAAACAATTTAATAATAAAAACATACTAGATAATTGTTGTTTGGCCTATGAAGAATGGCACGTGTTTACGTGAAGAAAAAAAACCTTAAAATATCGCTCACTGCAAAATAAATATCGCCCGGCGTTTGCAGGATTCCTGAAAATGTACAGTGTGTTAAGCAGAACGTAGCAATACAATAATTAAGGGAAACCCTTAGAAGGGAACAGCGTGATTGAAAAAATTATCCCTCCAGGCAGCAGGCCTCACCTTCTATTTAATATTGCAAAAATTCGCGACGCAGCGTTACTGTTGGGACCTTTAGCACGGTGCTGAGAACCAGTCACCCGCGTGCAAGTAGACACTAAGCAAGACCTCGGCTTACTCTACTTTAACTACTATGACAACTGTTACTCTACGAATATTCAGCGTAGTAATGCATAACGTACCACAGTAAAGTTTTAGTCCACAGTAGCGTACTACAAAAAGCTCACAATCCACGTGTTTACAGTAAGGTAAATATTTCATTATATGCCTAAGTATGTTAACGAAACCATTTTTATGGACGTGTGAGGATCGTTTTATATGTATTTTTTCTCATCATTAAGGCACATGTAAACTGTAGTTAAGTACTGTAGAAAGCTGAAATAATAATCAGTTCGATAACAAAGTAATATTCAATCCCGAATATTCACTACATACTATGTATAGAATCAGGTGGTTGTCTTCGAAGAGAGTTGAAAGGAAGACAGAAAGAAGGCTTCTGTAGTGTCTAAATAATTTTAAGGCAATTGTTGATCTATTTTTTAAAGGATTGGATGTTTATCTGAATACTTAAGGCTTAGATAATTCTTTCTTAAAGACATCTGAAATAAATATAATTGTGACAAATTACGGTTATCAATATTGTATATTTTATTATAAAATAAAAGTTTTGGAACCACTGCTGTAGGGTTTGATCAAACAAAACACACCATCGCGGAGCCTCCCTAATTAAAATTGTTTGCTTTTAAAATAATACCGAACATTTTATTTTTCCTTTCCTTTTTTTCGCAAGCGGCTCGGGGAAACAAGGAAAAACACACGCCGAAAATTGAACAACATTTTTTGGCGTTTTGACCCTCCGTTTTGGATCAGATTTCGCTTTTTAGATGATTTTTCATTAAAATATATTTCTATCTATGCCGTATCCGCTACCAATTCGGAACATTTGGCCATCAAAATACACCGTTATTTCATTCTCTAGATAATATTCGAAAATATAAGCGAAAGTTATCACTCTAAAAGAATGTGATTTGTTGCTAACTTATGTAAAACACACGAGATTCCAGAAAGGTCTCTTTTCTCACCCAAAATTTGCCTTGCCTATTAAAATTTTCATATTGTTGAGAATGACGTATGTCCCTAAGTCAACCTCCGGAGGCACAGATGTCTTGGGGCAAGTTATGAAATTGCTACTGAATGGCGGTAATTTGAGGTAACTATATGCTCCAGATAAGAAGAGTACATTTGTTGGCGGGTATAGCTTAATGGTCAAAGCGTTTGCTTTGCAAGCCAATGGTCGTGGTTTCGATCCCCGACGGAGGTTTGAAAACAAAAGGATTTTTAATCGATTTCTATGCTCTAAAATAACCGATTGCTGTGAATTTGATCCCTCACTCGTAAAATGACAGTCATAGCCTATTAATTAAATTTCGTTGTAGACGAAAGTCGTCCCGTGAAGACCACCCATTCATAGTAAATTTCTGTAATAATAAGGATGATGCATGAATCTTGGACTGTAGTCTATGACGTTGGCAGATCAACACTCCACATACAGCGCTAAGACATATGCACCATGGTAAACGTCATATAATTCCACAGATGAGACTTTAGAATTACTATCACCGTCTGTTGGTATTCTCCTGTATGTGCTTACATAAAAAAGTATGAAGAAATGAAAGTGTAATTTAAAGGCCAGAAACATGAAATTGGAAAAAAAAGTTTTTTTGTGATAAAGTGCTTATACATTTGTGAATATACGTTTGAACTATGACATATTTACATTTAAGAAACATAATACAGACATTCATAAAAATTAAGACGACTTTAATGATCAGTAGTCAGTTTTACGTGTTAAAGCAGAAGAGTCTTCAACACATACAATGAGTTACAACCAGTTTCAATATTCCGAATTGAGATTAAGAAATTATTTCATTTTTAATGCGAAAAAATGTTTTCCTGCAAAATTCCACCTCGATATAATTTCAATGATTCCGCTCACAATATCGAAACGGCGAAATTAATTTCAATTACGAAAAAAAAATGTTGGCTAAAGTAAAACAGCCTCGCTAACTAATTTAATTATTTTTCGCTAGTGGTCACTACAGGGGCGGCATATTTTTTTGATTTTCCAGAATTTAAAAATACATAATTTTGTTACATACTTTTTAAAAGAAAGAGCAGTTGTTTGGGAAATCCGCTTAGAACCATCCGTATATTGTAGGTAGTACGGTTTTAGAATGCAGTTCTATTATAATTCTCTAAAACCTCTATAACTTAAGCTAATGCGAAGATAATAGTTATTCTTAGAAGTGATGATTTGTGGCAAAACTATTAACGGGAAGACTGCGATGAAAGATAATAACAGGCTTATTGATTTTTTACAAGAAATAATTAAAAAAAATATGTTTTAAACATATATTGTAATGTCAGCCAGTATCACTGTGGCGGCTGAACATGTGGAGAACCGCAACCGAGGGGAATACTTGGATTGCCCCGAAAGAGAACCTAGCCCCTGGACACGACCACGGGTGGAATATATGGAGATCCCTTAACAGACTTCAGATCGGAGTATGCAAGGCGAGGACACAAATGAAAGCCTGGCAGTTTTACAGTGGACTGACTGAATATGACTCTGGCGTGGAGCAGACCCTGTCACACCTTCTGGAGTGTGCACTGTGTCCGAGTAGCTGCACCGAGGAAGACCTGATGATAGCCGGGAGTAACGTCATCGACGTCGCCCATATATGTATATGTATGATATATAGGTGATAAGCTCGATATTATATTGAAAACACCGGATGATATTTGTTATTTTCAAACAGATGTTATTGTATATGATATATTATGCAGAAAGCGACACAAAATCTGTTGAAAATATTATTGCAAGCAGTTATAGGACCATAAAGTTTTACGAGACATCGACGATTTCACACACTTTGGTTCAGAAGTATTTGAACGTTGACAATTTTCAAATGTAAAATTAGGCACCAACTATGTTTGTCTTCCTCTCCTATATCTGTTTCTTAGCTGAAGAATATGGTCGCTGTAAATTACTGAAATAAAGTTGTGTTCTTTGACATGATTCTCATATAATCCCTGGTCTGCTCATGTTTCAAAGCTCAGCCGAATGCATTCTGTGAATCGTTTTTTTATGTAATCGCGTACAGGAGAGCACACCCGGTCAGGGCCAGAGGACTCTATGACGCTCAGCCAGGGAGGGTGGATGCTGCACGCATGAAGCGTGTGTTGTGTTCGTGTTTGTGTGTGGGTTGGGGAGATTGTAAGTGTATATTTATCTGTTTCTTGAAGAGATCCAGATTGTAGGAAGAAGGAAACACAGACGCTGGAAGAGCATTCTAGAGCTTACCAGTGGCATTAAGGAAGGAACTTTGGAGACTGCCAGTTCTTGGTCGACACACATTAAAAACCGTGTAAGACGAGTTTATCAGTTGTGGGTGGGTACAGGAGGAATTAGTTCTTTAAGTTCGGAAGAGCAGCGACCGTGGTAATAACGGTAAAAGACACTAAGTGAACCAATCTGACGCCTGTGTTCCATTGATTGCAGGTTAGACGTAAGAGTGACATTGTTTATCAAACGAATTTCTCTTCCTTGATCCGAGTCAATTAAGTTTAGAAGGTATTTTGGGGCTCCAATCCAAAGGTGACTGTCGTATTCAGTCGGATTTGTCCATTGTATAGAAGAAGATGTTGTTTATCATTATACACGACTCTCTAGGTTCTATTATAGAATCTAGAAGGACAACTATAGCCAGTAAGAAATAAATAGTTGTAGTTTGTCAGTTGTGTATTTAATCAAACATGGCACTACAATATGTGAATATTTTTTATCATGTATCATATAATTAGTACTCCATTGAATTTAGGTACTCACTGCACGCGTTTCAAATTTCAACATTCCATTTAAACAGGTCACGCAACATGACTCCTTTCAGAGTATAAATATTATTATAAGTGAAGTCACATATAATAATATTTTATATTTTTAAGATGTAAAAATAATAAGTAAACTTATTAGTACTGTTTTGTGTTTTGATAAATTTATCCATACATGTTAATATATTTTGATACGATTATTAAGAATACAAGAATATAATTGTTTTGAAGATTAAAATATACAAATATAGACTTAAAGACAAATACTCCAGAGCTTGAAAAAATGCAGTTATAGTATCCGAGGCATATTATACTTTTTCTTATCATATTTTCTTAAGAAGAGCGGATCTATATTTAAATTAGCGAATCAATATTATTCATTTTTAATCCATCGCCTGTATTATCACCATCGATACATTAGAATATTAGAGATAAAATTAAATAACTTCTTAGGTTTTCACGGCCAGATTTGATATTGTAGCTTTTCGGTTTAGCCGTGTGTGGCGAATTACTACTTTCCAATATTTTGACTGCCATTGCAGAGGTCTTCTGCAGGGTTAACTTCACTAAGTCATCAACCCTGAAGAAGCCACAATATCAGGGATTGAATTTGTAAGGAATGACAAAGTGAGGGCACTGATACAGCGCCTTTTATTCTGCATAATATTAAGAAAAAAGGTTTACCTGCCTGGGAAATATTCTATGGTTGTTGAAGGAGAGCAGAAACTATGGACGCTTCTCACTTTTTTCTATCTCACTATCCTAGAAATCCTTGAAAATTGTACATATAATCTTTTTTAGAAGAAGACAGAACTGACCCAGAAAAAAGAAATAACCATTGGAAGTACATTATTATGGTGGCTATCTGTAACTGTCATATGATCTAGGAAATGAGCAGATATGGAATGACGATTTTAATATTCAGAATACGGATAGACATATCACGATCCGCCTCTGTCATACCACCGCGAAGTCAAACTGGATGGTCGCTTCTTTCTCTTCGCGAATTTTTATTTTGCCTAACAAAAGAATACCGAAATGAAACAATAGATAAAAGGAAAGAGACTAAAGATGCCACCCCAGAAATACCTGTGTTGATTCTTCGAGCCAAGAACCTTTTTTCCTGTTCCTGTTTCTTTTTATCTTTTCCCTGTAATTTCCGCGAGGATGGAACAAAATTCGAAACAGTGGAATCGTTTCAATTAAATTACTAAGCAAATAACATTTTTTATCATGATTATTGACAGTGATATTTTTCTCTAATTGATTAACGGTATTTTGATTCAAGACTTTCTTTGCGTTACACTTTGAAGAACAATGAAAACTCAGTGTTAATGCGCTTATTTAATTTGCTAACAAATGATATATAATAAATTAAAAGGTTGTTCTTAATTTTCATTTATAAATATAATAGTTTTTGTACATGTATTTTTTATTGATATTTATAATACAAAGAACTAAAATATACATAAAAAGGTATTAATACAAAAGATACTCGCTAGGGAATGGATTTGGAGTGGGGGAACCAAGGTACACTACAGAATCGTGGGATCCACTACAACAGCACTTTTCAGGACTGTAGCGCCTTATTTTAAGGTGATACTCTCGTATACTGTATGTCTATAAATAAATATTTTTTCTAGTCAATTTTCTGAAGAGGAATCACCCCTACAAATTAGGTGAAAAAAAGTCCTGAAGCTCACAAAACATATATTCTACCCCTGGTCGTGCGCAGGGGCTAGGTTCTCTTTCGGGGCAATCCAAGAAAACATATGAAACTAACAAACAAGATTTTCTTAGAAAGTCATTGAGTGTATAAGAAAATAATATACGTACGTGATGGCTGGCTATTCAGTGTAACACAATAATTTACAGCCAAAGTCAAAGTATTTTTATATGAAATCTTATTCGAAAGAGTAGCGTTTAATTATAAATTTGATTTGAGTTTTAATACAACAAATATATCAAACTGTTTAGAGTACTGCATGTTTATTTGTACGTGTCAATGTATTACAGTGGCGGGACGTAGAGATTTTAAAGCTACTCATCGCATATTTTTGGCATAATATATTTTCATACGCTAATGGAGCAATAAAGGGTTTCATACCTAGCCTTAGACTAAGGTCTATTTGACATCTATCTGATGCACCTAGAATCACGGGAAGGCCTCCAGCCACTCTTTAACAAATGGCTTTTTGCGTGCGTCCAGTAACGGGTCCTCATATGGGTCTCCAAAAACAGGACGAGATAGGGAGGGTTTTCACCAAGCGAGATACATTTAGTAGACTCTTAACCGAATATACTGGAACGTCTCGCAGATCAACAGCTCTCATTTAAAAATTCTAATTAACATACTCTTAAATATGTCTAGGATAAAGCAGCATTCTCTTTACAAGAGATGCATATTATGTACTCATACATGTATATCCTATACCTTTATAATTGACTATCATTTCAAAATTTATCCATTGTTAATAAGTCGCTTGAGTGAGTCCGAAACATCTAATCACTTAAATATAAATATGAAATCAAAACACACATTTTTAATTTGACAATATTTGCTGGCGGGTATGGCTCAATGGTCAAAGCGTTTACTGTGCAAAGCCAAAAGTCGTGGGTTCGATCTCCGACGGAGATTAAAAAAAAGTATTTTTAATCGATCTGTGAGTTCTAATATCCCCGGTTGGTGTGAATTTGATTCACACCAACCGGGGGTATTCACCCGTAAAATTTCAGTCATAGTATATTAATTAAAATTGGTGGAAGACGAAAGTCGTCCCGTGAAGACCACCCATTGATAGTCAATTCCTTTTGATGTCAGCTTGATAAAGCTTCTTAAGGCCGATGCCGTAAAGCCTCGACAAACGATATTTCTTGTATTATTTTTATTCGCTTGCCTGTTAGTTTAATTATATAATGTTAAACGGTGTTTGCATACGCCAAAATAATTGTTATAACAGTTGGCCCATTGTCAGTTGGTTCAACTGTCATCTTGGCTGTTGGTACCGCCAAAATGTGAGAGCGGGCAGGCAGTCGCAACTCGCCCGTCATCAATTTATTTGTCAATAACGTCGCCCGTTATAGGACCGCCCTTAGAGCTCCTTCTGCAGTTTCTACCCTCAACCATCCCTTCCACAATGTCGTGAAGAAGACCATCGTGTCGCATGATGTGACCGATCTATCGGGCTCGCCTTTCTGAGATGGTTCTTAATAGGTCTTCCTTGATAATGCTGAGAAGTTCATTATTCATGACGTGACGTGACGTGACGTGACGTTAAAGATTTGTACATATTGAATAAAGCTCTACGATGATTTATTGTATTTCTGCAATTTGCTATTACAGGTTCTTTCTAGACGCCACTGGAGCAAGCAGAAAAATTTCCTTCGGTTCAAATCTCAAACACCTACCTGCTTTCAGAATCTGTCTTTCATCACTGTGATTTGTAAAAAAAGAAACATTCGTCCTCCATAGAAGACGTCTTTTGAAGTACATATTCTAATGTATTAATTATTCTTCTCTCCATAGATCGGTCTTTCTTCCTTTTTTTAATCAAGCTCTTTACTTTACAACTCTGCCACTCTCTGTCTGCAAGAATAAATATTTACAAATAATAAAACTTGCAAGAGAAATTTCAAATTATTATTTTTTAAAGACAAGTACAACAATGACGTTGAAATATACGATGAACTATATTTTATATACAGAATTACATAATTTTTTACTCGAAAGATGTCATTGGAAAGGAAATGTATTGCTTTTATCTTATTTTAACGAGATA
Source organism: Glossosoma conforme (assembly GCA_022606575.1). Lineage (NCBI taxonomy): Eukaryota > Metazoa > Arthropoda > Insecta > Trichoptera > Glossosomatidae > Glossosoma > Glossosoma conforme. The sequence continues at coordinate 50,784 of JAGTXR010000428.1, read as the reverse complement.
TTTGTTGCTGGGCAATTGTATTTATTTGTAAATACATTTAAGAGAATACTGGCAGGTTGTGATGTTTTTTTTTTGATTCGTTTTATTGCCGTTTCTAAGAAGTTGTAGGACAGCATGGTTAGTTTTTATGATTATAAATTAATAAGATCATGATTTTCACGCCACGTTCACAAGTTGGCCGGCGGGTAAAGCTCAATGGTCAAAGCATTTGCTTTGCAAGCCAAAGGTCGTGGGGTCTATCACCGAAAAAAAGGACTTTAAATCGATTTCTGAGCTCCAAAATACATCCGGTTGGTGGGAATATGATCCAGCCAGCTTAGCCATATCCACCATGGTTAGAAACATAGAATTGCACAGATGAGACTTCAGAATTACTATCGCCATCTGTCGGTATTTTCCTGTATGTGTTCACATAAAAAAAACCAAGTAACTATCGTTTCGATCTTAATTTTTCAATAGCATTTTGAAGGAAGAGATCGGTCTCAAACCAACTGTGATTTATTAAAGATTTTTTAGCTTACGTTTTTATAATTTTAAATTAATTTCAATTAAAAAAAACAAATAAAAATTATTTAGTTTTGATTCACATTTATTGTAAGCGATTACATGTTTTGGCCTCACTGGAGATCTTCAATAATTATTAAATAAAAAACTGGCAGTGGCTTATATAGGTAGGTTTAAGCATTAGTTCCTACGTTATAACACACATATTTACAGATTGTATATGTTTGCGGGTAAAACCATTGAAAAAATACATTTTAAAATCAAGGGATATGTGTTATCTTAATGTATTAAGCCATTATATAATATAAAATTTTTGTTTTCAATTTAAAAAAAATCCTTGTAATTCTATTTTTGATCTTCAGCGTAGACGACGGTTAGTCCATGGTGTATGGGTTTTCCAGCTATATTTAAACGTTTATTAATGTTTTCAAATATGTCTGAGAAGACGTAATGATAATATATGTCTTGGAACGAAACAAACATGATAGCAGATGTGTGTAAAATATGTTAATGTGCACCCCATGTGCCAGTTAGGAGCCGAATATGAGAAAATACTGCTTCTTACTAAATTTGATCACGTTTATCATCAAGAATTTTTCAAGTTGCAAAGCAAATGTTTGATTTTATTTTTTTGTTTGTAATTGTCTAAAACTGGTTTGATCAATGATAATTTTAGTGCTTAATAAACTTTTGCCCAATCAATCACAAGTAGACTAGCATCTCAGAGAGGCGAGCCCGATGGATTGGTCACGGACATTGTGGAGGGGATGGTTGAGGTTAGAAACTGTAGAGGGCGCCCTAGACGAGATTATTTGCGGCAAGTGTTCGACGACATGAGTTGTAGCTCTTATGCTGAGCTGAAGAGGATTGCAGAGGATCGAGAAGAGTGGAGATCGAGATGCAATATTTTGTTGCTGCAAACCAATCCACCGGAATGATACTACGAAGAAGAAGACTAGCAAGGTTCAAAATATCTAAGGATCACTAATTTAATTACGATATGTTTCAATCTTAAAAATTGGAATTGTTCGCTCAAGACACAAGCAATTTAACTCTCAACTATATTTTTCGGTCTAAACTGATCTCTAAGACAAATAATATTAGTATCACGATATAAGTAGGCGAATACTCACCTTGTTAATAAAGTTCTGATTGCGGCTCTTATAGCAACCGTGAAGGATGTCGCCGCAAATTTTAATTAAATGCTAATTGTATTTCAGCAGTTAAAACCGGCGAATTATTTAATTATTGTTCAGAAATAAGCGCGCGGGTGGCAACCCTGACGTCGCCTTGTCAGTCATGACAAGCACTCCGGCGCCTTGGCTTTATCATCGTGATACAGGGTAACCAAAAATGATGCAATTTATTTATTAAATTTAACCCGGAAGTAAAATATTCTATTATAATCTTTATTTAAAAACAATTCATTATGAAAAAAATCAAAATAAAATCAAACGATAAAATTAAAAAAACTTCACTTATTAAAAAATTTAATTAACAGAAAATTATGTCACAAAACGAAACAACGGGTATTATCAAGCACTTTCTTTGTAATTTCGGCAAGTTTTACTTGTTACATGCCTATGTTTAATCTTCATATTTCTATCACCGTTATGGTGTGGGTATTAACGGTATTGTGGCTTTTGGGTGTAGTCGTGTGTGGCGAATTGCTCCTTTCCAATATTTCAACCGCCATTGCAGGGGTCTTCTTCAGGGTTGATGACTTAATGAAGAAGTGCCCTGAAAAAGAACCCTGCAACGGCTGTCGAAATATTGGTACTAGAGAATTCACCACACTAAATCACCAACCCTGAAGAAGACCACTGCAATAGCTAAGCCCAAAAGCCACACTATCAAATCTGGCCGTAAAAACCTAAGAAGTTATTTACCGTTAGACGGTATTGTTCTTTTGTAAGCAGTCTCGTAAAATAACGAAATGTACAATGAATCATGCATTAACATGTTTTTTTAAATTATAACTCTTTAATACGAAATATGATTTTTGGAAGGAAAAGAAAATATTTTTTAAGCCATCCTGTTTTGAAGGCGTCGCCACCCATTTTCCACCTACCCCTTCTGCAAACAATACCGTGACAAACCATAAATATCAACACTTGCTTGCGATGTTCCATTTTTGCCCGGCTTGTTTCTTGTTTATTTTTATTGCACCCCCAACATCTTGCCCCCTCCCGCCCCCACAGCCGAGACCCGCATCGCAGCGAGGTACGCCCCTGGAACCGAAATCTACACGCGTTCGTTACCGTAGCACTATCTTACTCGCACGCATGCATTCTGGTATCAGTTCATCTCCTTCCTATCTATAATATATCCATGAACATGATTATTACAACTAGTAATGCTTTTTTGAAGACATAAGCAAATATCACACCTTTTAGAACTGACCTCAAGCACCTCCATACCCAAAATAAAATCCCCACTATCCACCAACATTTTCAGAGACTAACACTGAAATTTTAATATAACACTAAAACTTACACTAATCCTCTGATAAGAAGGTTAGGGGAATCAATGTCTGAGCAGTTCTCACCATCAACAGCTCTAAGCGGCTAAATTATTATTTTATTTTATTTTTTCACTGTGTTTCTTTATTTTTCTGTTTCTTTAAATTATCTAGTGTTAAGTATGTTAACTAGGTGTTAGTTTTTACTCATGTAAAAAATAGAACCCGTTTCAAGGATTCTATAGTATATCCTGTTTGGGGCGCCCTAGACGGGAATATTTGCAACAAGTGTTCGAGGACATGAGTTGTAGCTCTTATGCTGAGCTGAAGAGGGTTGCGGAGGACCGAGAGGAATGGAGATCGGGATGCAAGATTCTCTTGCTGCAAACCAATCCACCGGATTGATACTACGAAGAAGATAATGTATCTTAGTGTTTTTGGGAATTTCATTTAATATTAATCAATAAAATAATGTATCTTAAGTAAAAGATATCTCTGTCTGTAAACTTAATATTAATACCTCAATTTATAGTTGAAAATTTAAATATAGATTTATAAAACATAAAACAAAAGCAAATTTAAATTTTTCCATAGTCACCATACTTAGAAGTAAAGGCATGTTGTTTTTGATATCTATTTTTTTCATGACCTGACAGTATTAAATTGTATTTTTTATATTTTTTTATATGCATGCATTCAGGCAAAAAAATCGTCAAAAGTAATAATGAATCATCATCTTTTATTGTGAAAAAATAAAATACAATTTAACCCTGACAATTAAAAAAAAAAAAAACATTTTCTTTAGAATCCAGGCCTACTTAAAAATCAAAATACTTTCAATCACAGAAAGTATATAATAATATAAGGTGAATTTGCGAAGCTATATTTAATTGAGTACATCTCCATTTCGAATTTAAAATTCAAGTATTTTGATTGATTAATTTGCATAAACTGATGAGAAAGAGATAGCTAATTGAGTTATTTGCGCATAGAGTTGAGATGCAACTATATCGTCGAAACTGTGTAGTTTTCTGTGGACATCGTTCCCTGGAGATCTTTTCGATTTTAAATTGCTCCTGCGTAGGAAATTGGCCGATGTTCTCTTTTTCTAGATGGATTACCGACATGTCGACTGCTAGTATTGTCTGTTTCGAGCCTCGCAGATATGACGCGAGAGACGTCAAAGTCAAGAAGCATGGACCGTTTTTTCAACCCTTCACTTAACAACATAGTAAATTCTGTACCTTATAGGTGTTATAACGAAAGTTACATTTAACATGGAATTTAGATAGTATTGCATATACTATAAATATAATCATTTGATGCAGAAAATATAAGTACTAGAGTACTACGGTAAGCAATGATTGAAATGAGTAGGATGTTAAAAAAACTTGTCTTAAATATTGTTGTTTCTATGCACCATTCAAGATATAATTAAAAAACGTCCATTTGTATTTTTATGAATATGCAAGACTTATATATTTCTATACACTTTTTTAAATTGAAACAAATGAACAAATCAATAGTGTCGAAAGCAGAGACAGTTGAATCAGTATTTTTTTTTTTAAAAAGAAAAAAATAACGAGATACAAAAATGTGATAATTGTACGATGTGTCCAATTGTAGACGTTTGACAAATATTAAAGACATATTTGTAGATAAATTGGGGAATTTGGTTTAAGCCGCTTCTTGTGATCATTTTGTCAAAGCTTTGGCAGCGTCGGATTTTCTTAAAAATAACACTCAAAATATGCGTCGGATACTATGTACATATATTCCCAGCCTCCTGTCCTGGATATAGTTGGTAACCTTATATGTTCTCAGATAGACCTTCTGGTTAGATGCCTTAGCACTATGCATTGACAATGGTAACTGAAAAAACTAACGGTAACTGATCGTATGTTTCAGATATATAACGGATAAAGGAAGAAAAATTGAATTTAAATGTAACAAATCCATGAAATTTGGAATGGCAATAGCATGTTTGGTGAAAGAGACATATAAATATTATATAAAGAGAAGAAGTATCCTACAATTGACAGCGGAACTGGTGATACCTGAGGCCACCCTGCGGCTGAACATGTGGAGAAACGCAACTGAGGGGAATACTTGGATTGCCCAGAAAGAGGACCTAGCCCCTGGGCACGACCAGGGTTGGAGTATATGAAGATCCCTTAACAGACTTCAGACTGAGTATGCAAGACGAGGAAACAAATGAAAGCCTAGCAGTTTTACAGCGGACCAACTGAATGTGACTGCGGCGTGGAGCAGACCCTGTCACACCTTCTGGAGTGTGCGCTGTGTCCGAGTAGCTGCACCCAGGAAGATCTGATGAGGGGCCGTGAGTAACGCCATCGACGTCACCCACATCTGGGCAGACAGGGTCTGACCCTGTTGTTTCCGACAAGATTATATATACTACATTAAAACATTACTAATTTATACTTATTATCAAATACATAATAAATAAATAAAAATTAAATGTCTTTGAAATTATGCTCAGTACGTAGTGAGATTTATATCAATCTTGTTGAGTCTTGAGAGAGAATAAATATAAAATGAGTTCCAATAAATCTGTATTCGAGTGTTAAAATTAATACTATGGTAAAAAACATTGTAATATAGTAATAAAATAAGTTATTATAGATGGATGTTAAATATCAGAATGTCCTCTGATGGATGCTTATAGTGGTAACGTGTCCCATAAATGTCCCATAGAGGTAGCATAAGGGTTATATCTTTTGGGGGCGCCCCGTCCCTTGACTGACGGAATCCCCGACTGGCAGCAGCTCCTGCGAAATTGATTGTTATCCGCTTTCGCGTAAAAATACAAACGTCAAAAATAATGTTGCGAAAATGATTTTACTCCCGGTACGGAAGGACCCACTAAATTAGGTCACCATCTCTCGAAATGTTTGAAAGAAAATATTTTTGAAATGTATATATCTATATATTTTTAGATTTTTTTTTTAAATGTAAACACATACAGGAGAATACCGACAGATGGTGATAGTAATTCTGAAGTCTGATCTGTGGAATCCCATGACGCTTACCATGGTGCATATGGCGCAGCATGTGGAGTGTTGATCCGCCAACGTCATAGACCTCAGCCCGAGATTCACGCATCATCCTTATTATTACAGGAATTTCCTATGAATGGGTGGTCTTCACGGAACGACTTTCGTCTACCACCAATTTTAATGAATAGGCTATGACTGGCATTTTACGGGTGAGGGATCAAAGTCACACCGACCGGGGTATTTTAGATCTCAGAAATCTACTAAAAATAATTAATTTTTGTAATCTCCATCGGGCATCGAACCCACGAGCTTAGGCTTGCAAAGCAAACGCTTTGACCATTGAACTATACCCGCCGGCATATATATTTACAATCTCTCAAAGAAATACAAATATGACGTATTTTTTTTTTCATGATTTGTTTTTTTAATTAAGTAACGACTCCTGGATTAGTAACTAATAATAATTTAATTTCAAGATATAATATAGATATAAGGTCATTCGGAACTATACATAGAATGCACTCGGTGGAGCTGCGGGAGGCGGAGCTGACTTTAAATGAAGCAAAGACTACAGCGGCTGACAGAACTTTGTGGCGGTGGTATGTGAAAGCCATATGCCCTAGTTAAGGGAGCGTGTATGGTATTATGTTGGTGATTCCTATACTAACTTCGCAGCCTTAGACTGAGGTCTATTTGACATCTAACTGATGGAACAAAAATTACGGGAAGGCCTTCAGCCACTCTATAAGAAGTAGTTTTTTGCGTGCGTCCAGTAACGGGTTCCCATCTGAAGAACATGACGGGACAGAGAGTTTTCACCAAGCGAACCAAACTTGATCGTAGCTCCACAAATACTGAGCTCTCCCCTATTGCGCAAGACCCCGTCTGCGTAGACAATATAAATTACGTAGTACGTCACCGAAAGCGGAGACTGTCTCACGTAATCTGCGTCAAAATAATTAATTTATATTTTTGACACGCGTATTACATACGACAAGCCCGATGCGGGGAGCTGAAGCCAAATAATTTCTATAGAAACTCATGAGCGTCACACAATAATCAATTTCCATGAATTTCCTTGAGTTGAAAAAGTATATATTTTTTTAACTTTATTAAACTATAGTAAATTCACTGTTTGAAATTGTGATTCAACAACCTTCCCTTATTATGTACATTTGTATAAAGTTAAAATAAAATTCACATATTATTGCAATTCATACACAATTTGCCGGCAGATCAATGCATTTGCTTTGCAAGCCAAAAGTCGTGGGTTCAATACCCCCGGTTGGTATTAATTTGATCCCTCACCCGTAAAATGCCAGTCATAGCCTATCAATTAAATTTTGTGGTAGACGAAAGTCGTCCCGTGAAGACCACCCATTAATAAGGACCCACATAATAAGGATGATGCGTGAATCTCGGGCTGTAGTATATGACGTTGACGGATCAACACTCCACATGCAGCGCTTAGCCATATCCATCATGGTAAGCGCCATAGAATCCACAGATAAGACTTCAGAATTACTATCACCATCTGTCAGTATTCTACTGCATGTGTGTACATAAAAAATAGCTTTTGAATAAAATTGTTACACGGGAAAAATAAACAATAGTTTATTCCATAGTTAATTATAAAGTAATTTTCAATGTTTTGAGCATTCACTTTGAGATCCATAATAAATTATAAATATTTATTTATTTATTTACCTTGTTTTCACATGGATCACGTTAGGGAGACTGCAGTTTCGACTAACTCGTAGAGTAGAGAGAAAGACTACGAGTTAGTCGAAACTGCAGTCTCCTAATAGAGAACTTTTGTTACGTGATCCATGTGAAAACAAGGTAAATAAACAAATAAATATTTATAATAAAGTAATTGTTAATAATTTTGATTCAAAATAGTATGTACGTCAGATAAATGGCTTAGAAGCTACATAACGTTAAACTTTTAATAACAAGAAAATCAAGAAAGACAAGAAAAAACGACTTTAATGTTTGTTGCAAATTTAAGCTCTTCTTGACCATAGTTGGTTGGAGGGTAAATTAAATTAGGCGATTACTTCATTATTTATAATTTGTCAAAATGTTTTACCTCCACGTATAGAAGTTTTTTTTCAAACTGAATACTGAAAGGAAAAGTTAAAATCGAGGTCTCGAATCAATAGGTTCCGATTAAGAGTGAATACCTATCGTGTCCTATTAATTTCCGTAGTAGGAAGACGCCAAGCTTGACAACAATGGAACTCTTCTGAAAATAATTGGCAGCCTTTCACCACTATGCCTGTGTTACAACTTTGGGCGAGAATTCCTGACAAGAAACAGGGGTGGCAGTTACCGGTTATCGGCTTACCATATAATGGATACTTTATTATGTTAAGACAATAAATAATATGTATCATAGTTAACAATGATAACGTAGAGTTTCAGATAATAAATAAACAAGGATCAACAAAGGAACACTAGACATTTTTTTCCTATCGATTGTAAATAACCAAGTTTTGTAAAATTCGTTCAATTAAATATAATTTATGGTAACGATTTAATATATGAATTATGCTGATGCAATTAAATGGATGTTTGTCTAAGTTCGTGCAAATTATATTTTAATTATATGAAATCATAGGGGGCGCCACAGGAGCAACTTGGGTTTGAAACTAAATTAAATGAGTATAATATGTAATTAAAAGTTCCGTACCTAGTCATTAGTTGGGTAGACAAGTGATCAGGGCTTATCCATTGAGCAGTTATTATGAAGTAAATGTCTGGAAAGAACAGAAAAGTAGTTCTTCCTTCGGTTGAAGATGACCAACGTTTTTGATGTGTCTATAACAGTCTATAACACTTGCCATTTCAAGGGTGACTTGGCGCTGTGTGATGGATATTTACCCAGAGTATTTAGGCAAAAAAATAATACACAAGTCCGGCATTTGCGTAATGTGAGTTAATATAATGTATGCTTATAACAGGAATTTTATTAATAAAAGGAATATTAAAAAACTTATGTCAACATTATAAAGTTAATAATTATTTAGCTTTACTAATTATTTAGCTTATAGTTATTTGGTTTTACTAAAAAAATTACCACTCTCCAAGAACACAATAAAATTATAGAAATAACACCAGCGAGACGTTCCGTACTTGCTAGTCTAATTTTAATCATTTTACGGACAAAAGATCGCTTTCAAACCAACAGGAGATTTAGTTAACATTTACGAATGAGATAGATGATCAAATAGTCTATATATATTGTATATTTTAAGTGGCTTTTTATTAACATGTTTAGTTCTTGTCAGCCTTGCACTTAGAGAAGAGCGCCCTTAGGGCCAAGCTAAGTTAACGCATTCTTCGAAAGTTTTAATGAATATTTCAGCGTCCAACTTTGTCACAACTTTAATGCAAGCGCCCTCTCACCGGGGACGTTCAATTGTGCCGAGAAATTAATAGCTCATATCTCTTCCATCAACTCCATCTTTTACCTGAAAGGTTAAAGCTAGCGATTGTCGCGACCGCAAGAAATCACGGGTTGGATACCTAACGGAATTTAAAAACAAAAATATATTCCTTTTTTATACTTTCTCTAAAACAACATTCTGTTATTACACCAAGAACGAAAATATTCTTGCGATACGCATATCCATTAATTATTTTATGTTGTCTTCTTGGAATGGCGCCCAAGAACTGAAGATGGAATCCGAAACGAGGAAATACGCAGAATAACTCTAGTAGTGGATGCTACCCAACGAATAGGCACACTCATGTGGCAATGGGCAGGACATATCTGTCGAAGAGACGACGGTCGATGGGGAAGAAAAGTATTGGAATGGCGCCCAAGAACTGGCAAACGAAGCATTGGCCGACCTCCTGCAAGATGGACTGACGACATAAGAAGAATAGCGGGAGTGACCTGGATGCGGGAAGCGGAAGATCGAAGAGGATGGATACTCATGCGGGAAGCTTACGCTTAACAGTTGACGGATACAGGCTGACGATGATGATCACATATTAATACAAATATACTTGTTTGTCCTATATTAATATGATTGCTAACTTTATCACCTTATACAGGTGTATTTAAAAATACTATATAATGAATTGAATAAAATTTGAGCCCATATGCTCTCTTTTTGATGATCAGGTTTGATGTTTTCTTGTAGTTTGGTGATATTTATTTATTACACAGAACCAAAGTTCCAAGGTACAAAAGTATAAGAGGCAGAGCATACATAAATATACAATACAATTAATTATATTTATGTTTACTCTGTTTCTAAATATTTATAAAAATTGGAATTTCGATTCTGTATAAATAAATAAATAAATAAATAATACATAAAAAGATAATAAAAGATAAAAATAACATAAAAGAAGAAGAAGATGACACGTTTCACAGATCATAGAGATATAGGAGAACAATACCATCGACAAATTTCTAATTAGCTACTATAATCATTACTCTTTCAACACATTCCTACCAACGTTATCTATTCAGTACCGTATACGTCATATTTCGTTCTGATGTATTCTTCAATCGTATTTTTTGTTTAATTTTTATGCCACCCTTTGATCGGACACCTTATGGAAGTATAAAATGGCAGAGTCCCGAGACACGGAAAGTTTCCAGAAGCTAATTAGAGATGGAACTCTTTGTTTTCGGAGTAACTTTCAGAACACGTGAAGCAAATTTGTCAGCTTTACATTAATAATACAAAATTTCAATACTGCCGTGTAAGATTATTCGAGCTCTATTATATCGAATAAACTTCGTATTCAAGAATTATTTCTCCAACTAGTGAACCAGCTCTCAAGTAAAACATTTCAAATACCAGTTTGTTTTATTATCTCAAAGTTTATACCATTTTTAGTGTTTTCTTTGCTTTAAGTTTCTGGTAAATTTAACGCTCTAGAATCATTAGATTTAACAAAGAGAGAAAATAGATTTTCATGACAGCTTCATATGTAAAATAAAATCTTGTAATGTTTGCAAATAATTATATCCCTTTTACTGAGATTAGCCTTTATTCATCAGAAAAAGTGTTACAAATACAGAAATAAATAGAAACAAATAATAATTTTAACTAAAAATTTATTCAATACAAAAATTTAATGAAATAAATATCAGCCAACACCAAACACACACTCATCTTCTTTAAACGCAAAATATATGTAAAATATACCAGAATGTCTGAATGACAATCTTCAATGATTGCATATAATCGTGTTGGGAACATCAGGGTCAGATCCTGTCTGCCCAGAAGTGGGCGACGTCGATGGCGTTACTCCCGGCCATCATCAGGTCTTCCTGGGTGCAGCTACTGGGACACAGCGACACTCCAGAAGGTGTGACAGAGTCTGCTCCACGCCGCAGTCACATTTAGTCGGTCCGCTGTAAAACTGCCAGGCTTTCATTTGTGTCCTCGTCTTGCATACTCCAGTCTGAAGTCTGTCGTATAAGATAAATTAAAATAAATTAAACAAATGTTTTTCAACCTTACGCGACCACAATTTTACGGTGGGGACATACACATGTACTTCAATGTATTATAGTAAAAGTATACAATATGTGAAATAAACTAATTAAAATAATCTGCGATTGTAAAGACACTCATAACCTGATAAATATTTTTTTTATTCTATGGTGGCGTGTTGGCGTGTTTTTAGCTGGTGCCGCGCTTGGGTTCTCTCGATCCAAGTTTACTCCAAGTCCTAGGTAACACAGACGGCAGGAAAAGTTCTCGAGTCCCACGAAGAACAGCTTTGCGTCAACAATAACAATCGGCCGAACTGCTTTTAATGCAACATTTGGCGGAAAATTTTCACCGGGCCTTACCGCCCTAGCAGACGATGCCCATGCATCAAGATTTTGAGAAACTACAAATTTTATTGACAAAAATATTAAAATCTTTAAGATTCATAGATCTATGAACCTGACATGTTTGATATACGAGCAATATGTAGTAAGTTGGCCCAGAATTCAGATGAGAAGATATGGAGTTATGGAGTGACGATGAAGAAACGGAGACACTAAATTATACTGAAAACCGGTGAGGTAGGCAAAAATATTGTTAAATTGCTAGAATAGATTGGTTTAAGTCGGTTAAGAACCATAAAGATTGGTTTTCAATGAACCCAGCAGTGAGTGGATTTGGGTTAGGAAAGTAAGTTTCAGATATCTTGGCGTATGGGTCACTGATAATGAAAAGGTCTTGCAAAAAGTAATCGCTATCGGTTTTAATCTATTGCACAGAATATTAGAGGCACGATAATCAATTTTGTGGGCTTAGAGAACAGTAGGTCAATAGACCAGAGTGCATCAACTAAATCGGCCTTTTCGTCAATTTTATTGCGTTATTGTATACAAAATTTAATTAAAACACAAAATTTTAATTACTATATATATATATATATAATCGTGTCGGAAACAACAGGGTCAGATCCTGTCTGCCCAGAAGTGGGCGACGTCGATGGCGTTACTTCTGGCCATCATCAGGTCTTCCTGGGTGCAGCCACTCGGGCATAGCGCACACTCCAGAAGGTGTGACAGAGTCTGCTCTACGCCGCAGTCACATTCAGTCGGTCCGCTGTAAAACTGCCAGGCCCTCATTTGTGTCCTCGTCTTGCATACTCCGGTCCGAAGTCTGTTAAGGGACCTCCATATATTCCACCCTTGGTCATGTCCATTTAACATGGTTGAATACAGTTTAATAAGATAGTTAAAAATCCATATTAAGCCATTTTATATGCTGATTTCATTGATGCTTAAAGAGTTTTTACTAATCGATGTACTCAATGGATATTTCGAGGACTAGAATAGTAGCTGACGAAAATATTATAACTTAAATTTTTGACAATCGCGTGCTCTAAACTTGACAGCGGATATGAAAACAAAATTATTATAATTAAGGAGTTTCACCAATAATTACTTAACCCTTTCGATTGGTTGTCGGCCGTCAAGGTTCCCCAACCGTTGACATCGGTTGACGAGATATATCATTTGCTACTTTCAGTACTCACTGTGACATCTACGGTAGGAAATTGAAAGTGCAGTCGTTCCCTTTATCAACCTACATGTATTATGTACAGGAATGTAAATAAATATCGTTAGGTTTTGTCACAGGAGTGATTTTTCTGTAAACCACATGTGTCAATGCCACCACAAGTATGGAGTTACATAATGAACGTTTATGAAATATAATAGTTTTTAATGCATCATCTGATAGCTAAAGATAGAATAATCAATGTGATATATGAAAATAGGTCAGATAAGTACATTTATGCTTCAAATACTAGTTTTATAATTGACAGTATAATTTGTATTCAAACCGAGCCGTAATGAAAAGGTTAAGCTTCAATTAGTGTGGATTTTTTGACAATGTGATGCTACAGAAGAATATCTATAATTCCTTGAAAACGATACATCAAAAATAATAAGGATCTGAGTAGAATCAAAAGAGGATGGCACATAATAAAACATCTCAAGTGGAACAACAGAAACATCGTGGCAAAAAATAGTATTTGCTGAGTATTCCTATATATTGTAGTGGTTTGTGTTGTCTTAGGAGATGCCACCATACTGGGCGATATCTATTTGATGCGAAGCAAAGAAAATGGTTTGAAAAATTCACGCCGTATTGACAGTATAATTTGTATTCCACCGAGCCGTAACGAAAGGGTTAATAATCTAAAATAATCTGAAAATGAATTTTGTTCATATTTATTAAAAAATAATAATATTTTATGTGCCGAAAATTTTTCATGAAAAAGCAGGCACTCTAAAAGTTGGCAGCGGGTGTAAATCATAATCTCTCGTAATCGAAAATCACTTTATTTTATTTGAGTCTAATTTTTGGAAATGTTAGCGCCAAAGTTTCCTCCCGCCACCGCAACAGAAATATTATCTTAGGGAGCGAACTCGGCTACGGCAAACTTCCATATTTATCTTCGCCGGAATATTGTATTATTAATACTTCGGGTAGCGATAAATAAAGTTTTTTTTAATAGAGGCGCTTCGGTGATGAGGCCGATGAACGATCACAAGGAGAAGCCTTTGAAAAGTAAATAAAAGTAAGTATTTATACATTGATTATTTAACGGTTGTGACTTTACGCCACGTGAAACTTTTTTGGTTATATTGATAGTTTACTGTTACCTATTCGAACTGAGTAGAAAATACCAAAGTCGCTGAACGAATGGAGGGAACGATACGTGTGTTTGTCGAATTCTTCTTCGAATATCCTCGATTTGGATTCTATAGCTATTTTTGAGCTTATTCTCAGAGAGGCGAGCCCGCAAAATCGGTGGCATTATGCGCCATGATGGTCTTCTTCACGACATTGTGGTTGAGGGTAGAAACTGTAGAGGGCGCCCTAGACGGGAGTATTTGCAGCAGGAGTTCGAGGACATGAGTTGCAGCTCTTATGCTGAGCTGAAGAGGGTTGCGGAGGACCGAGAGGAGTGGAGATCGAGATGCAAGATTCTGTTGCTGCAAGCCAATCCACCGTATTGATAATACTACTAAGAAGAAGCTATTTTCTACTGACACTCCAAATAAGAATCTAACCATGACATATTGGGTGACCTTTATTTTAAAAGAAAGACTTACTCATTAAATGAATAAGTGTATTTTTAAATTATGAGGACTTCAAATAAAAATATGAAAAAAATTTTTTTTTTGCCTGGTGATATAGTCAAGTGGTAAAAACGTTTTTTTTTTTTTATGTAAACGCATGCAGGAGAGCACAACCGGTCAAGACCGGTGCACTCTATGACGCTCAGCCAGGGAGGCTGGACGCTGCATGCGGGAAACGTGTGTTGTGTTCGTGTTTGTGTGTGGGTTGGGGAGATTGCAAGTGTATATTTATCTGTTTCTTGAAGAGATCCAGATTGTAGGAAGGAGGAAACACAGACGCTGGAAGAGCATTCCATAGCTTACCGGTGGCATTAAGGAAGGAACTTTGGAAGCTGCCAGTTCTTGGTCGACATATATTAACCGTGTATGGATGTTCGGCAAGTGTAAGACGAGTTTGTCGGCTGTGAGTGGGTGCAGGAGGAATGAGTTCTTTAAGTTCCGAAGAGCAGCGACCGTGGTAATAACGGTAGAAAAGATTTGTTTGTTATTCAGACGCTGTCGTTTCAAGAACCCGATCAAGCTTGATTTTTTAATATTGATTTATTCTAATCTAAGCTCTATACATGCGCCTAGTAGGGTCGGGCCACCCTTTAAGGACAAAAAAAATGTTCAGGCCTCGGAAGCGTTGGGCTAAATATCGTTTTTTTTTGAAAAAAAAAAAAACCCTGATTATTGAACACCCAAATAAATCTCTGGTACCACAGCTGCAGTATATGCAAGTTCACAGGTTCTTTTGGAGACTCCTGGAAATCATCTATGTTTCTATGTTGACCTCCAGGGTACAGGTGTTATGCAACAAGGCATAAGATAATCTGAACACAGATCTATGAAAATATGCGGTGTACATATGCTCCAAATATGAAGCAAATATGTTTTAAAAAGATAATTAAACATGATATTGTGGCTTATGGGTTGAGCCGTGTGTGGCGAACTTCCTTCAACCAATATTTCGACCGCCATTGCAGGGGTCTTCTTCAAGATTGAAGATTTATTTAGTTGTGAGTTGGTATATTCAGATCATTTTTTTATGACCGTTATTGATTTTATATCTCCATGGCAACTACATACACAAGTTTCATTCCGGAGATTCGTGGGTATGTTCTAAGAATATGGTAGGTATTGGCCATAAACCACAATATCAAATCTGGCCGTGAAAACCTGAGAAGTAATAATTTAACATGTACGTTTTATAGCGTCGGATGTAGTGGAAAAAATACTTGAACCATTTGAAAATGCAAAAAAATATAATAAAAAGAGTGCTATTCGGTTGTATTTTCTTTTTTAAGTAAAACATTCGGATGAAAATTATACCCAAATAAATACAACGTTTCGCCTCTTTCCCCTCTGTGTTTTTTCATGAAGTGGGCGCAGAAAATACAACCAGGCGAAACCTTTTTTGACGCAGGTTTTGATTTATGATACGTACAAATTGATCTTAATTTGGTGCCGGACCCTCTGTCCGTATTACAGCCACTTCAAATAAATGAAATTCACATTAAAATTTTGGAAAACGTTTTAAAACAATATTGAAAAGTTTTCCACTAAAAGAATCATAATTACAATTTTATCATTATAACAGTTCAAAGAAATATACTTTGTACAAATGTAATATATTTTTTTTTAGCAAGGGAACGCGAAATATGTGCATAGAATATTAAATTATATAATTTATTCTAGCAAGGAACAAAACCCTACATTTCCGTCAACTATCAATACTATGTAACCTTAAGGGAGAGTGATCAGACTGTTCAACCATATCGCCTCGAATATTGAAACAATTCCACTTGAGAGAAGCCCAGTTTCAACATGAGCTCCACGAATTTATTTATCAAAGTAATTTCGTGTAGTCTTCTGTTTAACGAGCTTCTTTTTAATGATTGTTGTTAATAATAGTAGATACCTAATTGTTTCTCTTGTATTATATCTTCTTTCAGGATCGTATTAAATATATTTATATTTGTAATGTTTCTGAAAGAAATAAAGTTAGACTATAGAAAAATTAGACTGTAGAATTTTGAGTAACAGCTCGACATTCACGCATTATTAGTTTATAAAAACAATGTTAACAGATGTTTGCGGGTGACTTTTTTTTATTGTTTTACTTTATTAATAAGTTAATATTTATATTTTTTCATTTTTATTTTAAAATGCTTTTGAATCGAATCCACGTCTCTTTTATATTGGAGAGCGCAATAATATAATTGTTTGCCTCAATAAGCGTAGTAATCATATTTTAGTCGGCGGGTATAGCTCAATGGTCGAATTGTTTGCTTTGCAAGCCAAAGGTCGTGGGTTCAATTCTCTTTGGAGATTAAAAAAAAAAAGATTTTAAATCGATTTTTACGTCCTAAAATGCCCCCTGTTGGTGTGAATTTGAACCTCACCCGTAAAATGCCAGTCATAGCCTATTGATTAAAATTGGTGGTAGACGAAAGTCGTCCTGTGAAGACCACCCATTCATAGTAAATTCCTGTTTTAAAATAAGGATGATGCGTGAATGCCGGGCTATAGTCTATGACGTTTGCGGATCAACACTCCACATGCAGTGCTTTACCATAAGTATCATGGTTAGCGTCATAGAATCCACAGATGAGACTTCAGCAATACTATCACCATTTGCCGGTATTCTCCTGTATGTGTTTACATGATTTTTTAAAAGTATACATATATAAAGTATATCAACAAATAACATTTGTTTTAAGTGTGTATAAGAGTCGATCAAAATAACCCGAAAATCGAATCATGACTTAATTTTGGGATAGAGTAATAGATTTTAATGCTCAATAGACGCATTTTTCGACTAAAAATGGTCTTAAAAAAACTGATGAGCATTGCTTAAGATCATATTGCAATTAAAACATGGCTAAAGAATCCACAAATAATAATCCAAAATTAAAAATCATGCATTTATTTTTGAACACCTTATTTTGCACTATTTCAACTGTGTAAGCAATATTACAAATTTATTTCACCCAGACAGAATGACATAAATTAATAATGTGTCAGAGTAACAGAAGTAATGGAAATGGAACAATGCTCCTGTTTATGGTTGGGTTTATTGTTGAAATAAACATCCGTATGGTTTTCCATCGCTCGTCTTTCTGACATTGGATATGGTAAAAATTGAATTATGACATATCTTGCTCATAGCTGAAATGCACCTCTGTTGAATTATGCAACAGAAGCAAGCACAGATCCGAGGGCGTTACACAAAATAGTGATGAGAAACCTGGAGTAATATCAATCATTTACTGTAAAGTGTTTTATGTATTAAGAATTAAGTTTAATAGTTGAATATTCAGAATATGTGAATATATGAAATTAACCAGTGAATAGACAATGCACCGTTTTTTATTTGTCTCTTAAACAAGCATTCGCCGGCAGGTATAGTTCAATGGTCAACGCGTTTGCTTTGAAAGCCAAAGCTCGTGGGTTCGATCCCCAACGTAGATTAAAAAAAAAGATTTTTAATCGATTTCTGAGCTCTAATATTACTCCCGGCTTGTGTGAATTTAATTCTTCACCCGTAAAATACCAGTCATAGCCTAATAATCAAAAATGGTGGTAGACGAAAGTCGTCCTGTGAAGACCACCCATTCATAGTAAATTTCTTTAATAATAACGGATGATGCGTGAATCTCGGGCTGTGGTCTATGACGTTGGCGGATCAACCCTCCACATGCAGCGCTTAGCCATATGCACCATGGTAAGTGTCATAGAATTCCACAGATGAGACTTCAGAATTACTATTACCATCTGTCGATATTCTCCTGTATGTGTTTCCATAAAAAATAAAAAAAATCAACGCTTAAATTATGCCTTGTAAGTATATGTAGATTGATTGAAGAGGATCAGTGGGCCTGGAAACTACTAAGAAATGTGATCAGTTGAATGGAATCCTGTAGATTGTGTCTTATTTATTTTACTTCGTACAGTGTGTTAATTTTCATTACTGGATTATTTAGTTGCTTGTAATTTGTGAAAAAGATATGTGTATATATTTTAAATCATTTTTTAATGGGTCTTTGTATTGACTTAAAAAACGTTACGTTGTAGTTTATTCTTAACTTTACCGGTATGTGGAATTGATGTGGATAGGTTGTTATATATGGCAAAATCAAATAAGGATGCTGAAGGAAATCAGCAAATAGATGAATGGATCAAGTTAAACGTGCTATATATCTATCACTCCATAATGAAATCTAAACTACTTAATTCAAGGAATGAATGAATGAAAATAATTATAAGAAAAATGCAATAAAGATGATGAAGAAGAAGTAGAAAAAGAAGAGGTAAAGGAATACGTAAAAATAAGAAGATGATATCACGTGGTTTTATTGTCGAGTGTTTCACCATGAAATATACTTTTTGTGACCGTACTTCAGCCATGGACGAAGCCTGTAAATTTTTATCTAACTTAACTTTAATTGAATATTTATGGTTTAAAAAAGGTTTAACATCGCTGCGTTACACCTCCCCTAAATGTATTCCACGCTGAACGTAACATCGCAGTGTTCGCATCACACATCGCGATCCACGTAACGTAACGTCGCGACGTATGTAGCACAACGTCGCGAAGTATGTAAAGTTACACGTCACCTGTATAGACCACGCGCTTCCCTCACAAGTACAATGCAATCCCGCCCGGCGGTCGCTGAAACTTGCATGCAATCGGTCTGGCTGCTGTCGATATTGTGCAAATCAGATACGAAACATGCAGAAAGTAAGGAACATGTGTGTATTCTTACACGGTCGACGTGTGTGGACTCTAGCTCCTTCTTTAACACTATTTTTAGCATTAGAATAAACTAAATGCAGCTTATTTTTTATCGTTTACTTTGTATTTATAGTCCTAAGTACATATATACTTGTATAGAAAAGATTGTTCTTAAAGCATTCTATGTACAACGGATTTTTGAACTAGCAATAAGGCAAAGTGGGTTCAAAAGAAAAATATAAATAAACACGTTAAGTGACGTAAACATTACAAGGAAGCCCTTTTAAAAAACAAACAGTTTTAAGGAAATTCTAATTCGCAATGTTTGAATGAAATCTACAACAAAAATAAGCAATTATAAATATACAACGATATAAGTTTAAAATGTTTTGTCATCAAATAAATGTTTAATGCACTGATTATAATTTTCAGCTTCATTATAGATTATTTTAAGTGGAACTTTGATCTAATTTATTGATTCATAATTCCCGTTTGAAATTAATGATTTCTCTGCCGTTTTATTTGGAAAAATAATGCATGGTCTTTGAATATTAACATTTATAAATATCTGTTACACGTAATGTTTTACATGTTTGCCCCTAATAACTGTAACATTGTACCTTATTTCAGTATTTTGACTTTTATATAATCTCGGATAATAATAAATATAATTTATATAGTTTATTAACAGAGATCAGTTTAATTTATAAAAAAATTGATCAAGCATATTTTATTATAACGCGCACTATTTGTTTTTCAAGGAATCGTTTTCGTTGTTAAGTGGCTTCTAGAAAAAACAGAAACATATCACCAAAAATAAAATTGTGCAATTTAGAAATAGTTATCTAAAATATTTTTTCATTTGCCACATTGAAAATAAATTTATTTTATCGAATTTAATTGCTTTTGGATTTTTTTGTAGAAGTATTACTTAAGGAGCTTATGTTTGCCGAGAAAAAAAAACTATTTCGTTGGCTATAAGCTCGTCCGACGCACGAAGCTTATCGTTTTTCATCCATCTGTTGGTACAAGTCCCTGAATCATTCATCACCGCGCTGTCAATATGAGAGGGCCTCACTGGCGGAATCTCTCCCCAGGTGTCGTAAAAACACCCAAATCGACATTGCAGTTTTTGAATCTGCTTTAACCCTCAACCACATGATACTTTTACAGACATATACTTAATAAAAAAAGAGAGTATTGAAGTGTGTTCGCAATAACATTGAGTATCTGCATAAAGTATGTGATAGTAAGCTATTGAAGATTTTTTTAGACAAATTTTGTAGATCATAAATTTCTTCTAAAAAGTGCCAAAAATGCAATTCTACACAAAACATTCTAAAATCCCAAATTAAGTAATATTTTTCTAAAAATTGATAGTTTATTCGAATTGAATATGGAAGTATGAAGTCTTGTTTGGTATTAAAAGTTAAGTAAATTAGCTGTTAATATCTCTATAAGTTACAATAAAACACTGAATTTGAGTAATGTAATTTATTGAAAATATTAGAATATTTGTTGAAATAAATAAACGTTTTTTTATGATAAAAAGTTTCCTAAAGTAATATGGACTGAACCATACTTAAAGTGTCATCTAATTCGAATATAATATGAAACGAAGATATCTGAAGAAGAACTGTAAAATAGTTGACACTACCAAATGAATCGGTAAACTCAGGTAGCAATGGGTGACAGATCTGCTGAAGAGAATATGGCAAACGGGCCCACTCCTTGAAAGATGTATAGACGATATCTGAAGAATAGCATGAGAAAACTGGAAGCATGTGAAGGATCCGAACACAATTTGGTGTCAAGCAATCCCACGTTCAACACTAGATGGACATTGGTTGATGATGATGATTAAACATTTCTTAACTACTAAGTCATGGAGTACCTGTATATAATCTTTTGTGATTCTAGAAAGTATTCGATAACTGTGATCTTCAGTAATTAAGTAATTCGATTCCGAACACAACGGCATCAAGTATCGTAGTAAAGGTTGCGTGTATCATTTTATTATTTTACTCGTGTTTATAAATATAATTATATAATAACTTGGCAAAACCATCAGTTGATTACTTAGTTTATTATTTAAGAGTAATTGGAGATTGTTTAATAGAATATTAACTGATTTTATCGCTGCAATCACAACAATGACTAAAGTTTGCGATTATCTTATTACACTTATTAATACATCATATACTCGTTAGTCAATTCAGTAGGGATATATTTTATCATCCTATCTATAGTAACATTTATTACTTCAATGTAATGTTAAAAATAGTGTTTTAAACATGTGCCTAAAATAATCTTCCAGTAGTCAAACTTCCTGGATGCTGATATAATTTGTGACAAAGCAAGGTTCAAGACTGTTTACAGAACGTTATTGCACTAATTTCAGACGATTATTTCTTCTAGAAGATTCTTCTACTTGTAAACTTACATAAAAGAAGATTCAAGAAGACTAAAAGGATTATATTTTAAAGTTTTGGGGTTCGTGGTAAAAGTAGCGGAAGTTTTAAGGTTAGGTTTGAATCAGGGCACGCGGTTTATGCGGCACACATTCACCACCGCCGGGAGCACTTTTAGTACATTCCAACCACCGACACTCGGCGCCACCTTAGCATATCGGTTTAACCAATCACTCCGGCAGCTTTCGCCTGTATTCGGCACTAACACTGAAGATAAAGCTGCGAATATAAAAAATACAGACGTATAACGCGAGGCACGTTATTGGGAAATTTATTTTGTTTGTTTTGTATTTTCCAATACCCTCCTTTTGGACTTTTCTCGTTTACGCGACGTTATATTCAATGCCGAAGAATACGAGTACATATTAAAAATAATATTTAGATAGATAACTGTCAATTTTTATGACATATTATTTTCAGTCTCATCACTTTATTCTAGAGGTTCAATGAATTGCCTAGAAGTAAGTTATCGTATATTAAGCGAAATGTTGCGAGTTTCATTTCTGATGATGTTCCACATTAATCATATATATAAATTTGTGTTGATCTAGATCTGTCAGCTTTCAGAATACTTTCCTAAATGCCATTGGTAAGATCTGGACAGCTCTTCCTGTATATTTGTTTACTCATGTCTAGCCATCCTAGCTGAGTTTTATAGAGCTTACTGGTTTTAACTGGTTTGTGTGCTCTTGCATGAATTTTTATAAAAAGAAATGTGATTAAAATAAATATTCTCTGCTAGTGAAAACTGTTATATTATCGGTTAAAGAGTTGTTATAAGCTTTTACTAAAAATTAAGGTTAACGATTGTCGTCCAATTTTACTTAAAATATTACGTGTTTAATATTTAAATGATGGCTTAAATTTTTCTTGTAATATTTTTCTGATGGCAAAAATATTTACACTTAAGTAATAAATAGCCAAAGATGGATTACCCTGACATGGTACCAAAAGAAAAAAGTTGCAGAATAGAATTCATTACTGGCGTAGGGCAGGCCATTATTACTTATTTAATTTTAATATTGACTTTCGGGCTTATTTGCTTAACGTGAAAATGTAAAATAAATAACGTGGAGTTTCTCAGTTAAAATATCGAGTTGTCGTATTAACTCTCGATGTTCATAAAGTAATAATAATGAACTAAGTGTTGGCATAATGAGCAAGGATGAGGATAAAATGTAATAAATAGGGGGACCATGAATCACGGGGATGAGTACGCACTCGGCATTCGCATGGGAAGAGTACCATCTAGGGACGTTTATCATCTAAACCAGCGACTTTCAAATGTGTCAATATTTTTTTATGCCTAGTTTTTAAATAAAAATATTTTTAAATAATAATCACCCATTATACTATGGAGACATTTATGCTCGTGGTGCATCTAAAATATAAAAGCCGAAAATGTGAATATTCAATGAATAACTCGAGTAGCGGGCGCTATAGAAAGCATAGGCACGCTTATGTAGAGTCTGACGCTATATATTTTTTATGTAAATACTTACAGGAGAATGCCGACAGATGGTGATAGTGATTCTGAAGTCTCATCTGTGGAATTATAAGTCACCTACCATAGTGCATATGGCTAAGCGCTGCATGTGCGGTGTTGATCCGCCAACGTCATAGACTACGACGAATTTACTATGAATAGGAGGTTTTCACGGGACGACTTTCGTCTACTATCAATTTAAATGAATAGGGTATGACTGACATTTTACGGGTGGGGGATCAAATTCACACCAACCGGGGTATTTTAGAGCTCAGAAATCGACTAAAATCCTTTTTTTTTTCGATCTCCGTCGGCGATCGAACCCACGACCTTTGGCTTGCAAAGCAAACGCTTTGACATTTGTGCTATACACGCCGGCAAAGATATGTCATCCGAAGAAGAGATGTCCTGCCTATTTTCGTTTGCTAGTACTTGGGTGTCAATCCAACACTTTTTGAAAAGACTGCCG
The DNA here is from genome assembly GCA_022606575.1 of Glossosoma conforme. Taxonomy (NCBI): domain Eukaryota; kingdom Metazoa; phylum Arthropoda; class Insecta; order Trichoptera; family Glossosomatidae; genus Glossosoma; species Glossosoma conforme. The sequence continues at coordinate 27,030 of JAGTXR010000428.1, read as the reverse complement.
TCTGTTTCACAGATATGTCCTGCTCAATGGCTATTGAGTCCACTACTCGGGTTCACGTTTGTACTCATTATGCATTTAATTTTGTAAGTACACTACGAGCATGAATCTATCCGTGCCACATCTGGTGATTATTATAATTAGACAACTAGGATATCCCCGTTTTAGATTCAATGTTTTAGAGACACCCCGAGAATGAATCTCTCCTTGGCGCATTAGGTGACCGGCTGTTAGATATAACATCTCTGCAACAGTCAATGCTGGGATGATTCACGTTTACAAGCTGCACTTTTAAGATATTGCGGTATTTTCGCTTGGAAAACGACCGAATGTTTTACAAATATTTCCCTTTCCATTTGTCGTCCTTGTTGGAGTTTTTGTCAGAAAAAAGCATGTTTAAAAATTACATTCTGTATATACAACATTACGTTAATGTAATATCTTCTTCACCATCTTGTGATATTCTCCTGTGTGTGTTATATAAAAAATAAGTTTTTTTTTTTTAATTTTGAACAAACATTTTAAAACATTTCGCTTGGTCGCCTCCACTAAGTACCCTTTGATCATTAGCCCCGACTACTAAGGTGGGTGATATTGCGTAGTGGAAGGTTGCAAATAAAATGTATATTAAATTCGAGGCAATTTTTTCCCTGTCGAGGAAGTGGCATAATTTAAATGGTTCGCGTATTGATTTATGCTACTGGCCTCATTTATCAAACTGAAAAAAAAATCCATGAAAATTAAATAAAAAGTACAAAATTTCATTTGTTCAAAATTAAGTAATTTTACATACGAATATTGCCAGACAGTGAAATCACGAATGTGGATTTAGTTGCGCTTACCATTTCGAATGCAGCTAAACGTTATGTGTGGAGTTTTGTTATAACAACATCATTTGAATGTAATTTGGCATTCATGCTTTGTTCACAAATGAAAGAAATTGGTTTATTGCGTATATTAAAGGTTGCTTTGAGAAAAAAAACATACATTTATCTGTGAATTAAAAAATGACATATTGAAGGCAGATTTTACAATTGTTAACGTTTCTACTCTAATACAGTGTATATGCAATAAGTTTTAAGAATCAATTACGCATTAATACTTGTTGTGTTAAATACCCGGTATCCTTAATAATAACATAAATATATTTTCAAAAATAAAGGCGTCTAACAATCTGCTTCTCAAGTAATTGGATTCGATTAAAATTGAATTAATAATATTGTAAACCTCTAAATTATAGTTTAAGTAATTTATTATTCGTTTGAAAACGATATAAATCCTGTTTTTAATATGGGTTATAATGAGCTACTAATATTCATATAAATGATAAAAAAGAAATCATACATCAATCACTGAAAAAGTACGCAGAGATTACGAAACCATGATTTAATTTCTGTCAAGAAGAGTGTTGATAAAATATAGATATATCTATTTAGTAGTTATTGTGTAATAAACGACTTTTATAATAACAGTTCTTAAAGTGATATCTAAAGTTAATAATCAAATTAAATCGTAATTTTTAATTTGTAGTAATACGCTTATAAATTTTGTATTTTTTTAAAACTCTAGTTCGTTATTCTTTCACGTCTGTTCTATTAAATTTCACGTGGACCATAATTTAGAAAGAGTTACAGGAATGCAATGAAAGGGACGTATAAATCCCTTGAAATATTTCCCTTTTAAAAAGGGACGGACTCGGATAAACGAGGACAATGAGAAATGGGCCCGAGAAACAAAAAAGGGAGGAGAGGTAATTAAAGAACATGATATATGAAGGACTAGAGAAATGAAGAACCCGAAAGTTTGTTTTACTCCTTCTGGAATAAAAGATTGATTTATTGTTATCTTTCTAGTAGATAACATTGAGGCTATTTCACGATTCAGAATACATCTCTATGTCGTGACAATTCTTTAAATGAAGTGTATGGTTAATCAATCTGTATAAATATAATAAAGTCGTGTTAGTTACTCCATTTACAACTCAAAAACGCCAGAACTGATTTAAGTGATTCTAGATTTCATTGAATTTGTCTTGATCATGAATAGAGAAGTAGATATTAATACACAAGAAAGAAAATGGTACAAAAATATCGTAAAAAATATTTAAAAAAAATCATATACTTGAATTTGATCCCTCACCCGTAAAATGCCAGTTATAGCCTATTGATTAAAATTGCTGGTAGACAAAAGTCGTCCCGTGAAGATCAACGATTGATAGTAAGTTCCTGTAATTATAAGGATGATGCATGAATATCGGGCTGTAGTCTATAACGTTGGCGGATCAACACTCCACATACAGCGCTTAGCCATTTTTACCATGGTAAGCGTTATAGAATTCTACAGATGAGACTTTAGAATTACTATCACCAACTGTCGGTATTCTCCTGTATGTGCTTACATAAAAATATCCGTTTCATATATGGAAAATATGCTCACCACACATTTCCGTAACTCATTACTATTAGTTGTCACTCTCCGTGTCTTTTTCAAGATGTATCTGCACCTGAAGCATCACCTGGGCACATATAAGTTTCCCGACAGCCTTCTGGGCAAGTGCCCGTGAACTTGAATAGACGCCAGCTCGAAGTATTCGAGGTATATAAGGGGGTTATATAATCGTGTCGGAAACAACACGGTTAAGATCCTTTCTGCCCAGAAGTGGGGTGACGTCGATGGAGTTACTCCCGGCCATCATCAGGTCTTCCTAGGTGCAGCTATTCGGGCACAGCGCACACTCCAGAAGGTGTGAGTCTGCTCCACGCTGCAGTCACATTCAGTTGGTCCGCTGTAAAACTGTCAGGCTTTCCTTTGTGTCCTCGTCTTGCATACTCCGGTCCGAATTCTGTTAAGGGACCTCCATATATTCCACTAGGTCCTCTTTCGGGGCAATCCAAGTATTCCCCTCAGTTGCGTTTCTCCAGATAATCAGCCGCAGGGGGCCTCAGGTATCACCAGTTCCGTTGTCGACTGTACGAAACTTCTTCTTGATTTCAGCCGTGTAGCTATCTTTTGATACCCAAACATAGGGTGGAGTGATTAGGGTGTTGGGATGATTATTCTGATGCACGCAATGCTTGCACCGTTAGATCTCAAGGGATGGCTCAACCCAATACTATCTTATTTCTTTTCAGCGATTAAACAAACATCATACATTCCTTGCACTACCAACTGTCATAATCAATCGTTATAGAGTCTATTATTTGACAGCTTAAACCCATTCATAGTGCTCTCCTGCATGCGTTTACATTTTTTATCAAACATCATAAAGCCCGAAGTAAAATATTTTAGGCGTCATTTGATGAAAAATGAAATTCCATTTTTCCAAATGTGAAATATGCCGCATCGAAAAATTACTATCGAAAATTCGAAATATGTTGCAATTAATCTCGCAAAGAGTTAGTCGCAGATGTCGCTTACGCCGAACTGGATCGGATAGGTGAAAGATAAAGTTCAATATCTGTGACGTTTGATACAGTTGACCTCAAACACTTGTACCTGGAGGTTTATGCAGATATGCAATACCAACAATATCAATTACAGCCTAGAGATAAAGACTCTATATCTCTTGGCTGGAAGTCCATCCTCTATATTATTTATTTTATTACTTACATGCACGGTAACGCTGGTTTAATCGCCGAATAAACTTAAAATAATAATGAAAAAAATGTTTTATATGTATTTGCACAAATTTATACGAACAAATTTTTTTTTTTTTTAGATTTATATATCTATGATGTTTGCGGATTAGCACTCCAAATGCAGCGCTAAGCCACACGCAGCATGGTAAGCCTCATAGAATTCCACATATGAGACTTCACAATCACTATCACCATATGTCAGTATTTTCCTGTGTGTTGACATAAAAAAACATTAATTGCTTTGTCATACTAACAAATGGCATGCGTCACTCTCTGGAATACTCCTGCATGTGTTTATATAATATATAAATTGACATTTAATAATAGCACACCTTTTATAAATGTGTACTACTAAACGTCATTACAAGGTTGCATGGAAGATTCTTTTATCACTCACAAATATTCATTATGTATGTAGTGTAGTAAATATTCCAGGAGTGACGATCAATGAAATTAAAAAATAATTTAGTCCAGGGCAGGCTTTTATTTCGAATTATTTACTGAACTATATACAGAAAAATATTTCTCGAATAGAGTAGCCACCACCAAGAATTATCGATCCAAATATTAAAAAAATATATAGTGTTTGGATATCTAGAAACTCTTAGTGCCATCAAAAAATATCATTTTAAAATCAAGACAAAATATAAAATTAAACACGAAGGAGGATTTTTTAGATACATTTTAATTTTTAATTCATTTAAAATAAATTAAAAATAATTCAAATCAAATTTAGTTCAACTAAATTATAAAATGCATTGTATAAATTATTTGAATGCATTTAATTTTATTTTACTTCATAAGATGTCGCTAGTAGTAACACGAAACATGCACGAGCAACGCCGTGGCAGCGGAATATAAGCCCGACCGCAGTGCTAGTGCGTTGGGGAGATAACAGTGCCAACTCTTACTGCCCCCCCACATAGTCTTTGAGATTGATATTTGTATATAAAAGACTATGTGATAATTGCTCGGCACGGCACATGGCACTGTTAGCCCAAAAATTTTAAACTTTTGAAACCTTACATCGCACACAACAAATACGCAGTCTATTTACTCGTAGAGTAAGTAAATCTGTTATTTTGTTATGTAATCGCATGCAGGAGAGCACAGCCGGTCAAGACCAGTGCACTCTATGACGCTGCATGCGGGAAACGTTTGTTGTGTCTGGGTTGGGGAGACTACAAGTGTATATTTATATGTTTCTTGAAGAGATCCAGATTGTAGGAAGGAGAAAACACAGACGCTGGAAGAGCATTCCATATCTTACCGGTGGCATTAAGGAAGGAACTTTGGAAATTGCCGTGTTCTTGGTCGACACACATTAACCGTGTATGGATGTTCGGCAAGTGTAAGATAAGTTTGTCGGTTGTGGGTGGATGTAGGAGGAATAAGTTCTTAAAGTTACGAAGAGCAGCGACCGTGGTAATAACGGTAGAAAAGACTAAGTGAACCAATCTTACGCCTATGTTCCATTGATTGCAGGTTAGACGTAAGAGTGTCATTGTTTATCAAACGAATTGTTCTTATTTGAACTGTCAATTATCCTGAGCTACAATATCAAATCTGGCCGTGAAAAACTACAAATTTATTTATGTAATACGTATTTAAAAAAAAATATGGCATATTTGTCAATATCGATGGACAATGATGGAGAGATAGTACTCGCATTCTTCGGCGTACTGTATTGAAATGACGCAGAACAACGCATTGAAAATTTGTCACGTATTTCGAAACGTGATTAATGATTACTTGGAATATGTGATTCGTCTCTAAATCTGTGAGCGCTTTGAGGTTGTGTTGCGGCTTTAGGAACTTCCCTGAACCGTTGCGATAACCGACTGCCAAAGGATATTTCCAGAGCCCGAGGCCGTGCTTCGTGGCGCTTTTACCTTTGATAAATGTCATACCCGATTCGGTTCGTTGCATATGATCACATCATATAATATACCCACACCAGACATTTATATAGACACGTGTTACATTCCATAGTTTGCTTAACAAGTTACAACAACTTGAATGACATGTAGACATCATCATTCTCTTCGATCCTCCGCCTTCCGAATCCAGAATCACTCCCACTATTCTTCTTATATCGTCAGTCCATCTTGTAGGGGGTCGGACAATGCTTAGTTTGTCAGTTCTTGGGCGCCATTCCAATACTTTTCTTCCCCATCGACCGTAGTCTCTTCGACAGATATGTCCTGCCCATTGCCACTTGAGTGTGCCTATTCGTTGGGTAGCATCCACTACTTAAGTTCTTCTGCGTATTTCCTCGCTTCGGATTCTATCTTTTAGCGAAACTCCGAGCATGGATCTCTGCATAGCACTCTGGGTGACTTTTATTGTAGACAGAACGACGAAAATAATGATAATTTTATGATAAAGAATATCATCACGAGTACCATTCATACCAACAAATACCATATCACGAGTATGAGTATATCTTGCCGACAGGTATAGCTCAATGGTCAAAGCGTTTACTTTGAAAGCCAAAGGTCGTAAGTTCGATCCCCGGCGGAAATAAAAACTACGGTGGGTGTGAATTTGATCTCCCACCCGTAAAATCCCAATTATAACCAAAATCAAAATTGATGGTAGACGAAGGTCGTCCCGTGTAGACCACCCATTCAAATTAGATTCCTGTAACAATAAAGGATAGATAATTCGTGAATTTCGGGCTGTAGTATATGACGTTGGCGGATCAAAACTCCACATGCAGCGCTTAGTCATGTGCACCATGGTAAGCGTCATAGAATTCTCTTTCTATCTTTCATCAATTGTGCTCATAAGAGTGATGTAAGTCAAGAAATTAAAAAATATATATATTACATTATGTTTTTGGTCCGCGTGCAATGTTGCTTTTCTACTCTTCTTATCTTACGAAAGAGATAATTAGAAAGATCTTAAGAAAAACCTTGCTGACAATGTAATATTATATTTGGTCTTTATTTTTATGTAACAATATATATAGTGAGCCTTGCTTCATATGCTCATAATTTTATGTGGATCTTCTAAAATATAATGTTTGTATCATCCTTTACAGATAAACACATAATCGACAGGCGTATGCAACTGGGATGTGCAGCATTTGGAAATCTAAAGTACATTTTTAAAGCGAAAATTCCGCAATGTCTTAAAACCAAGGCGTTTAACCAATGCATACAGATAAGTGTATGTACTCATATGTTATTTTAACAATGTGCTTCTATAAAAAGTAACGTGAAAACAGTTTGTACGTTCAACACAAAATAAGGTGACCCGCTTCTTTAAAAATAACACAGTGGCGAACGTTAGTCAACTTTGCCACTCAGCAAAAAGCTCCTGATATATTCCGCAGCTTTTTCCGCTTGCTCCGCCGGAAACACCACATCCGAAATCGCGCTTAAAGCTTTTGTAAATATTTTTCGTCAGCTTTCGCATTACAATAAAACGGACCTCTTTCTTTTTATGTAAACACGTACAAGAGAACACCGCTAAATTGTGATAAAAATATCGCGTATATGGATTCTATGGCAGCTTATCGTGAATGTGGAGGTTTTCAGCCCCAATATATAAGCACTCCTGATTGAATTTTTAAATTGATTATTTAACTTCGTACAACTTCAGTTACCAATCTAGATCAAATAATGCCGCTAGATGCAATTGAGTGGGGATATAATTTGTTTTTCTTGTATAGCAGTAACACTAATGAGCAGAAGCTAGCGATGATGTAAAATATATTGTGAGTGTAATATCAACGAAAGCGATTTTTATTCAGACAGTTAGTGACAAGAATTTGATGCGAAAGGGATCATCAAGTTTATTGATATATATGATTATTTCATCTGAAGACACAGAAAAGATAACCGTCTTATGGGCTATGAAGAAATCACAGCTTTGGATTCTATGACCACTGTCATGTTTTTAAAATGACAAAACACTGTATATTTTATTAATATTTTGAAGTGCTTATAGACAGTATTACAATATTATCAATTTTCACGAAGACTTTTTTGTGAATGATTGGTGCTTACATGTTTCATCTATTAGTCTTCTTCGTAGTAGTATCAATCCGGTGGATTGATTTGTAGCGACAAAATCTTACATCTCGATCTTTACTCTTCTCGATCCTATTTAATCCTCTTTAATCCTCTTTAGCTCAGCATAGGAGCTAAAACTCATGTCCTCAAGCACTTGCTGCAAAAACACCCGTCTAGGGCGCTCTCTGCAGTTTCTACCCTCAACCATCCCTTCCACAATGTCGTGAAGAAGACCATCGTGGCGCATGATGTGACCGATCCATCGGGATCGCCTCTCTGAGATGGATCTTACTAGGTGCCTGATTATGCTGAGAAACTCATTGTTCGTGACGTGATTTAATATTTTTAAAGAATATATAGTACAAATTAATATTATTTAAAGTGTTTATTTTTAGATTTGCCAATTATTTTATTCTCTACTTTTCGCACGACAGTCAAGTGACTTTACTTTTGGACCACACTCGTTGGTTACACAATAAAACTACTTACCACAATTTCCCATCATGTACCATTTGGAGCCTTGGCCCAGTTTTGTCCTCCTTCTCATCAGGTTTAAGTAGCGTTTAAAGAAAATTGTTATATTTTTCCATCAAATGGCCAAATACGACTCTAATAGAGAAATGCCGCGTGGGTTATTACACGGAATTTGCCCATTTTTTTCTCTATAAATACGTATATTATTCAATATAGTACTGTCATTGTTGTAGCGTGATCATCGAAGTTTAGTTGTGATACGGACAGTTCTAGGATGGGGAACACATCTTATTAGTGAGTAAGCTCCATATCAAACCCTAACGATAGTAGGTTTTAAGAACGGAACGTATAGAATGTAAGATAAATGTAATTGACGTGTATTCAAGCGATTACTATTTTTTTCATACGATCTTTTCTACGTTTAGATATAATTTTCAAAATACAGTGCGTCGTATAGACACAGTGACGGCACCGCACAGGTACCGGCACCTCTCAGTGAATATCTCGGCGCCTAACGATGACTTATAAACATTTCCATGGCGCCTCCTTTCAAATCAGCGCCGGCCGTGATCGGAGAGCAGATCGTGCAGGGGCGCATTGGCAGCGGCCGCGATTCCAGTGAAGCCCCGAAATTTATATCCCCATTATTTAAGCACATTAAGTTCTCAGGATAATCAAGGAAGATAAGCACCTAATAAGAACCATCTCAGAGAGGCGAGCCCAATGCATCGGTCACATCATGCGCCACGATGGTCTTCTTCACGACATTGTGGAGGGGATGGTTGACGGTAGAAACTGAAGAGGGCGTCCTAAACGGGAGTATTCGCAGCAAGTGTTCGAGGACGTGTGTTGTAGCTCTTATGCTGAGCTGAGGAGGGTTGCGGAGGACCGAGATGAATGGAGATCGAGATGCAAGATTCTGTTGCTGCAAACCAATCCACCGGATTGATACTACGAAGAAGATTCAAGCTCATCTGATAAATTTGAGACATTTTAAATTGACTACATATATGATTTCATAACATTTTTGTTCCTAATCCAGACCATATAATTCCACTAGATACGATTGTGTGGGAACATAATTTGTTTTTAATGTTTTGCAGTAGCACTAGCAAGCAGAAGCTGGTGATGTTGTATAGAAAAATTTGTCAGCCTTAACTGATGATACGGCTGATAGAAGCGGCTTCCTCGACCAGCGATTGGCTGCTTCGGAAAGCAACTGAGCACAAATACTTATACGAGTTTATCAAAATATTCTTAAAAAAATTACTTTATAAGAATAATTATTTTAAATAAAAGATTTTTGAAAAAAAAATGTAATGGTTTCTTTGCAGTTTGAAAAAATACTTCATTTTTAATCTAGATTTTTTAAAATCCTCAATATTAAACTATATGACGTATATGATATAAAATACGAACATTGAATCTTGATATGACCATAAGTGAATATCATCTGTCGAACCATCACGTCAAATGGTTGCCTAGCGCTGAAAGGCAGGAACATTCGGGGGCCTCATTGGTATTCAGCAAATGGGATCCAAAAAAGGCCCTTTTTTGCCTGGGTCACGATCTTCGGTATCGATTCCCACCAGGTAGTACTAGAACTCGTATCCAGCCACGAAACGAACGCCAAAGCACTCACTCAGATTTTTACCCTCCAACGTGTCTCGGAAAAGCCCCGATTGAAGAGAGAGAGGTCATTTTTTTATATAAGCGCATACAAGAGAATACTACTTGACGCTGATATAGATATTTATTACTTTTCCGATTTAATCATATCTGTGCACTTTCCCTACCAAAAAATAGGCATTCTCATGATGCAATAGGTGGCACACATATGTCGATAGTAGTATGATTGTCAATGATAAAATAAGGTTTTGGTTTGGCGTCCTAGAATTGTCGAAACTATCGTGTATTGTTTAACTAAGCAAAAAATGTTTTTTTGGCAAGCTGAAGGTCGTAGGCGGGTATAGCTTAATGGTCAAAGCGTTTGCTTTGCAAGCCAATGGTCGTGGTTTCGATCCCCGACGGAGGTTTGAAAACAAAAAGGATTCTTAATCGATTTCTGAGATCTAAAATACTAATGCAGGAATTCGATCCCTCACCCGTAAAATGCTTCTCCTAGCCTATTAATCAAAATTTGTGATAGACGAAAGTCGTCCCGTGAAGACCATACGTTCATAGTAAATTCCTGTCATTATAAGAATGATGCGTGAATCTCGGGCTGTAGTCTACAACGTTGGTGGATCAACACTACACATGCAGCGCTTATCCATATGTAGAATGGTAAGCGTCATAGAATCCACAGATGAAACTTCAGAATCACTATCACCATATATCGGTATTCTAATGTATCTGTTTAAATAAAATAGATAAAATAGAATAACAGTTGCAAGTATAAGGTGATCAAAAGCGATTAATGTAGTAGGATTATGTTCAACTAGAAAAAGACAAAGTTTAATGATTAAAATAGTACTCTGGATGTAGAGTTTATATCCGCTGAAGTCATTAAAATAGAGGTAGGCGTTTTTGCATCGACACTAATGACAGTAATTACATTAAAAGACTAATTGAAATTGTATTGTTTAACAGCCATTTTTTTTGTATCACTTATTTTGATTGATAAGATGGTAGGTATTTATTTATTATTGTGAAGTCGATCGACCACTTTGTAGATAAAGGTTTATTAATTGATTGAAAATCACAAATATTTTTGATCCACCTCAACTCTTTTGCAGATTATGTATGTTTTCTCATAAAATCTGAACTTCCTTAAGAAGCACATTCATAAGCACTTGTAACCTTCTCAATTCTTATACTCATTCATATTCTTCGTACACGCAGTACCCCAATCTATTTGGTAGTCAATGTATTGTAGCATGTAACAGTTTTTCTTTTACCACAGTATGTTTTGACAACAACAACAAAAAGCATCGATTCGAACTCGAAACTCTTGCATGACAATCGGGCGCTTTGAAATGTCGGCCATACCCCTGAGTAAATCTAAGTTACGCGAAACCTTCGATTGAAGAAAAAGAGGAGGTCATATCAGATTCAGTTTATATCGGAGTGGAATCGGTCATTTCCGCGCTAAGGGTCTATATACTTCAAAGGTGCAGCGGTTTGCGGTACCTTTTCCGTACCTCAGACAATTTCCGTCAGCGCAGAATGATTCAGAAAGAGGCTAGCAGGGGTCCATGTTTATGAGCCTTGGCTACCACATGCACTAATTCAAAACCAATATAGAAAAAAAGAAGAAAACTACAAAAAGACATGCAATGATATTACATAGTTTGATTTTTTAAATGTTTTTGGAATGAATTTTGCCTACTGTTGTCGTTGTTTCACTGCATAATTTAAACTTCAAGAAAAAATATGTTTTGTTTTCAAATTTATTGCAAACACATAAGCTTTGTACATACTGCTTTATATTTATATGTGCTTAAACTTTCTATTCATGAGTACTTAATGTGTAAAATATATGGTTAGTAAATAGAAAGTGTTTTTTACCTTTATATTTTTAAATTTATTATATTAATTTATACTTCATTGTAGATAAGTTATAGACCTGGAAGACCGCAGGCAACCTGGACTGCAACTGTAAACAAGGATCTGAAAACCCTGGGTTTGACCGAAAATGCAACGCAGGACAGACAAACATGGCGAACGTGCACAAGGAGAGCCGACCCCAGATGATGGGAAAAAGCTAGGATAAAGAAGAATTGTAGATAAGTTATATTGGATGTGCATAGGGCATGTAATGTGTTACAGAATAGCGAATAATTCATAACGTCGCTTTGTACTTGATACGTCAATCTTAAGGGTGTCATATTGACCATAGACCATATAGACCATATATCTCCCCTTATAAAACTGATAACAGATGCTTTTATATAATCTTGGCAGCTATCAAAATTTATTTGTAATGCTCCAGGTAAGAATAAACATAATTAAATTTAAATTAAAGTTTATGGTTGAGACAATATAATTTGCTATAAAAGCCCTACCGACCCTTTCAGCAACGACGATACATGAAATGTTTTTGTTAGTTTAAAAAGTACATCGGATAAACTGGCCTACAATACTAATTATATTTCAGCACTCCGCCCCCAGCGGGGATACGAGCGCCACTCGGCATATAAATAATATTATTACACGCCTAATTTATTAAGTTAAATTAAACATTATTGTTTTAATGCTCGTCTAAGAATATAAATTGGGGCCGCGAGTCCTCGGCGCTGTATGGGCGCACGTATGGCCGGCACGGAAACAGGGTTTTGTTCCCCGTAGTGTATATTTTACATTTTATCTTGATTAATTCGCGAACGAGAACGGCTCCAGAGACCGGCCAGGCGAAGTCCCGTACTACGGGGCTGGAACAACGCTACTACAGCCAGTTGCGGAACTTCATTTTCAAAACTCAAACGAACAATAAAAAAAAACCATTTAAATTACAGCAAGGTGGCGATAGAAATATTGTCAGGAGATTATATAGTTAGCCTGCCATTTTAAGTGCTTATTATATAAATTCATATATCCACCTAAGAGTAGTAATCCGTCAAGAATGTCTTGAACAAAATATATTAACGTACATATGCATACATTTCGATTACTAAGTGTTTGGATAACTCACATTTACTTTTATAGCTAATAGTCCGCCTTACTTATAAAATAAGATAAAGAAATGTATTATTTTAAAATAAACTTGTACTTATTGAAATATTAATTGATGTTTGCAACCATGTAGCATGACTTACTCATAGAATAATGATAGCTAACCTGCAATGGAGAGAATGATATATGAGGGTAGTAACATCGCAGAATCAAAAATTAGAAACCTATGCCAACGGAAAACATTCGATGAGAAAGAAGATGTTATATCGGCGTCTAAGAACCGGAAAATGTTTTCTGCAGCGTGGGCTTAAAATGGATTAACTCAAAAAAATCAGACGGAGGCTGAACACCTAAGGGATTCATACGAAAAGTCTACATTCAATAGTACATATATTGATGATGAAAAAACGTGTGGAATGTTTAAAAAATTAAAACTTTACTAGACTACAACTTGGAATTCAAACATACGTAATTTGTACTGCGAATCACGAAAGACTTTATTTTATGATCAATTTTGATTATCAGTCAATGGACATGGATTTAACAGATGAAAGAATAGTTTCTTATGAAATAGAATTATTTAAAGATATATGTCGCGGACAAAAAATGTCTTGCAAATATACATTTTTAAGAATCGTTGTAGATTGAATTCGCAATATTTTGCATGGTAGACGAGCGTTTTACTCCTAGACCTTAGATGGGTCATACTCTTTGATAAATTGCGATTTACTAGGTAACACTCTTCGACTAAGTGCGAATGTCTTAGTTGCGCCGCTGCCTTCATCTGCGTTGGCTTTCTGTTATCCTGCCTGCAAAAAACGTGATGTAATAAAGGGGAAAACATGGTCGCTTTTTACTTTTCACCCGACGCCGTATGAGAAGAACAGGAAGAGGGAGCGCGACATCCTGGGCGGAGGCCTGGTAACGCATGCAGAACACAAGACAACCCCACAACCCTTCCGCTCAATATTTGTTCAAACGTGTCTTATTCCACATCCGCGCCCAGCGAACATCTTTGAGTTATAACTTTATGAAAAATCAGTATTTTGTTGCTAGCTTTTTGTTACAACAATATCATGATATTTTGTAATCTTATGAAATATGACTGTACACAAGACAACGTTTCAACATTTCAAAAACCCAATCATGTACTTTCTCCACCAAGAAGACTGCTATGGATCCTGTATCTTTCGACGGTTGTTCTCTTCCGAAAGCAAGCTCCATCAACATGCTTGGATTATCAATATCGAATAATGTCAAATATTACGAGTCAATTAAGTGTAAAGCCGGTCTCGCTTCCAAAAAACTAGGTGTATTATATAGATCACGTCGGTATTTCAACGATAAACAACTTCTTCTATATAAAGGACAAATCCGACCTATCCTTGAATACGGCAGTCACCTTTGGATTGGAGCCCCAAAATACCTTCTAAACTTAATTGACTCAGTTCAAAGAAGAGCAATTCGTTTGATAAACAATGACACCCTTACGTCTAATCTACAATCAATGGAACACAGACGTAAGGTTGGTTCTCTTAGTCTTTTCTACCGTTATTACCACAGTCGCTGCTCTTTGGAACTTAAAGAACTAATTCCTCCTGCACCCACTCACAGCCGACAAACTCGTCTTACACTTGCCGAACATCCATACACGGTTAATATATGTCGACCAAGAACTGGCAGCTTCCAAAGTTCCTTCCTTAATGCCACCGGTAAGCTATGGAATGCTCTTCCAGCGTCTGTGTTTCCTCCTTCCTACAATCTGGATCTCTTCAAGAAACAGATAAATATACACTTGCAATCTCCCCAACCCACACACAAACACGAACACAATACACGTTTCCCGCATGCAGCGTCCAGCCTCCCTGGCTGAGCGTCATAGAGTGCACTGGTCTTGACCGGTTGTGCTCTTCTGCATGCGTTTACATAAAAAAAAAAAAAACGTCACAAGTCTTCCGCTCAATATTTGTTTAAAAGTATCTTCTTCGACACACCCCTAGTAGATATCTTTGGATGGCCACTTTATGAAAATATAGTATCTTTTTTGTTACAAATTTAAGCATGGTTTTTTGTGTTCTTATTAAATATGGTTTTATACAATACAAACTTACAACGCTTCTATTCAATACTTGTTCTAACGTGTCTTCTTCCATACCCGGGCACTCATATTTTAATGATAACTATGAAAAATCAGTATTTTGCTGTGGGCTATCTTTTTGGTTCCAAATATATTCCTATCTAATTCTGGACAAATATTTTATTAGCTCTCTTAGTATGATATTTGCATTGTCCTAAATCATTGCTGCTCACAAAGATCCACAAAATAATAAGTAGATAATATATTTCCAATGGATTTCAAGTAAGACTGCCGTTGTATTCATGCAAAATTTAGACGTCTGTCAATCTGCTTCTTTAGAGATCGGATGATAAAGCCTGACGCTTCGTAGACTTTGATATTTAGCATAAAATGCAGCTCAACAGCAAAAACCTATACGCGATGTTTATTAATGGTTACCCATGAAAAGACTATCCACTAACAATGTTGCTTAACGTCGGTAATGAATGCCAACTGATGCTTTCAACATTTGCAAATAACAGTACATTTATATGAAATAATATACTATGCATAATTTACATTCATAGTTACAAAACTTTTCAATCATCAATATTTAAGATGAATATCACAATGAATTCCCTAAATATTTAAATTCGTGACGCAATAATACTGGACTAGACTTTACCTGCCTTACACCCGTATCACACCGGAGGACAGTTAAGTCTCCTTGATGATGCGCTCATTGAGATTATGATAAGTCCAGTGGGAGTCCCCTCTGAACAATTGTGGCCACTGCACAGAAATGCTAAAAGAAAGAACCCGTGAAAGAGATTAGAATCACATTCATGGCTCGTAATGAGATGGAGATGGAATATAACAATAATGCTATTAAATTTAATAATAAATAAAATGAAATAATTGAATGTTCGTGTTGTAAAATTTGTACATTTGACATCGGCATTTCATTAAGCCCCAGATATAATAATTAAATTATGTTTTTTTTATATTTTTCATAACAGCGTTACAACCGTAAATTATATTACTTTCAGCTCTCTACTATTTCACCGTATTTAAAAACTAGTAATTCAATTAATTTAATATTTAAATTCGTACAGAAATCAATTTATCAACTGCCTGAAAAAATCTAATCTAAGACTGAAAGAATTATTACAACAGTTAATTCGTAATACAATTTTCTGTTCCAAGTAACTAGCTAATTAACTATCGAGATAAAATCGCACTCATAACGGACTCGCCAGATTTTCTCCATTGAATTGATATTAATGAATAACGTAGCATTTTCCAGTAAATTAATCTTATTGTGAAATACTAAATTAAATTTAACACTTTTATATTTTAAAATGCGATTTAACCCTTTATCGCGATATAGTTTTTTTTAATATAATATTATTATTCTAATTCAAAACAATCAACGTATCTGCCAGTACTATATATATAGTCGTGTCGGAAACTACAGGGTCAGATCCTGTCTGCTCAAAAGTGGGCGACGTCGATGGCGTTATTCCCGGATATCATCAGGCCTTCCTGGGTGCAGCTACTCGGACACAGCGCACACACAGAAGGTGTGACAAGGTCTGCTCCACGCCGCAGTCACATTCAGTCGGTCCGCTGTAAAACTGCTAGGCTTTCATTTGTGTCTTCGTCTTGCATACTCCGAAGTCTGTTAAGGGACCTCCATATATTCTACCTCTAATCGTGTCTAGGAGTTAGGTCCTCCTGCCAGTATTGATAGCTTTCAATGAAATGATATATATATTTATATTTGTCCATATCAAGGCATATCGGGAATATCAGTCAAAACATATTGCCGCCATTCAGTTCTGTCAGTTGCGGTAAGCAACATATAGTAACTCATCCAGCTAGGTCATTCGGGGCAATCCAAGTATACCCCTCAGTTGCGCTTCTCCACATGTTCAGCCGCAGGTTGGCCTCAGACACCAGTTCCGTCGACTGTAGGAAACTTCTTCTTGATTTGTTCCATGGGGTTATCTTTTGATACCCAAACGTAGGGTGGTATGTGATGGGTTGCTTTGGTGAGTATATTAGTATTAAATTTTGATACCGATTCTGTCAGCAATTTATTTAGTACACAGAATTTAAAGAAAGTAAGTGATTAAATGACTAACAAGTTCGAAAGTGTACTTTAAAGGGTTGTCTACATCCACCACTCCTTTCACTTTATCTTGCCCCTCCCGGTGTTTCGTCAGTCGGCCAAACTTCTTGCATTTCATTACCCAAAGTTATATTTTGACTTGGCGCCGAGCAATAATGATAATATTATAACGGCAAAGTATTTTAACTCAACCGGCGAATATTAAGAGTTTTTAACGAATATAATAATATGCGAGATGTGCAAAATACATGCCGGGGAGTTATAAAATACGCACAAGATTTGCATAATACACGATAGGGAAAGTTACAGTGTAATGTTGTTAGAGGAAACCCCGATGGCGTATTGCTAATATGCCTGTTGGGGTTTATGTGAAACCTTCGTACTGCTCTCTTAAGAGACGACCAATCAACACATGCGAAATAAACCATTATTTTTCTCTCAACCACCCTATGACTAAAATATTTTTATATTTGTAACATATAGTATATTTATCACAAATTGTTACTAGAATTTTTGTAGGTCGTTTTTGTTCATGACTTGTCTTAGATACTTCAATATCTAAAGGCAGTGCCGTCAACCAAAGGTTGTGGGAATCTGTTATTAAAAAAATGTATCTAATACCGGTTGTATGGAAGCTTACTGAAAAATATAAGTCAATCCATTACACGTGGGTTTTATGTGTTACGAAGATTTTTTCAATAGTATTTGTGGTAATTTTTCATATAACGGTTTTCTTACTAATTACCGAAAATACCGACTGATGGTGATGAGTGACTAAGCGCTACATGCGAAGAGTTGAACCGTAAACGTCATATACTAGAGCCCGACATTGGCGCATAATCCAATTATTATAGGAATTCACTATATATTAGGTGATGATCACGGGACGATTTTGTCAACCACTTATTTTGATTAATAGGCATTTTATGGGTGAGTGATCAAAAACACCACCCGGGGTATTTTAGAGGTTAGAAATCTTCTTATTTATTCTTAATCTCCGTCGGGGAGCGAAACCACGACCTTCGGTTTGGTGAGCAAATGCTTTAACCACTAAACTATACACGTCGGCAAAACATATGATATATAAAATTCATGTTAAACATTTTCTTCTCGTAGCTACCAAGGTTAAATAATATTTTATAGCATCCAATGATGAGCTTATTCAATTACGCCATCTGGCTGTATTCTCCCGTTTGTGTTTACATAAAAATCCTCTCTCTCTCTCTCTCTTCGGAGTTATTGTCCTGTATGCACATAAAAGAGTTATGACACAGATTATTAAGTGTATGGAATAGCTCGCTCTTATAGAGGCATTAAAACTACAGTAGTAAAAATAAATCATTAAAATTTATAACTGCAATTCACATTAAACCGAAAACGACACTTTAAACAGTCATATAGCATCACTTCATTCTTATTTTATGATGCAATTTATTAGCCTTTAGCATAAATAGCGACCAGCGACGATGTCATGTTGGAACACTGACTTTAGTCTGATACCCGAAGAATTAAATAATTGAACCTACATTGTATTGGAAGCGTGTATCCCTGGTTACACTACATAACGTTAGTTAGGTTATGTCACTCCTTCAATACTGATATCAATTCGATATATTAATTGCAGGCTGGTGCCAAAGAGCTTATTATGTTTGCTCGTCGGACAAGCATGTATAAAAATGTTAGTTTAAGTTTTAGATTTAAGCAATTGTGAGACACGGCCCTACATGCGCCATTTTGTTTGTTTTGATCCTGCATGTGGGGCGCCATAGTTTACCAAGTGGGGTTTTCGGCACATCGATCGTCACTACCGCCGAGTCATTTTTGGCCCAGGCATCTTCAGGAACACATCTTTGTTTGTGGACAGGACAGAATGCCGAAGTTTCTCAGTCTTGAATTAAGAAGAAAGGCCAATGTTCTTCTCGATTAATTCTTTGATTTTTAACTTGCTCCCCATACATCTATTCACGCATTCCGATGATAATCCCGGCATCAGTAGTCGCCATTGATTAACGGGGCAGTCTAGTATCGAAATATCCTTAAAAATATGAATGATGAAAGATGTTTTTAATATTCTAATTGTATGATAACTTTAATTGTTTTACATGTAAGACGATGGTGGCATGGATGATACTTGAAGACCACCGTAAATCTAAGAATCGTGATGTCCTGACGATTTGTTATATGTGGACGATTTCTCAGTAAAATTTCACAGGAAAAGGTAGCGCTTCGTTACTTGTGGATGTTTTCTCGGTACAAAGAGAGAAAGCAGAGTTGATATCATAAATGATTTCAAAACGCAGCTTATTTTTCTTCTGAATAAAACGTTTTTGTGAACAACTTTCCGCTAGCGAATAGTGAAAGATCTTTAGGTTCTGACACAAATAATTATTTTACAGGTCCTTCTATGTTTATACATTTTATATTTTTTAAATACAGACAGAATAATACTGAAAGAAAATTTATTTCTTTAACGCTTGCCATTCTTGAAGATATGTTAAGTATAAAGCAAATCCGCTTAATTTATTACTAGTTTGGTATTCACACCATTTTGTCCATTTTTGAAGGTACTCTCTATGTGAATGGGTATTATTAGCACGATGACTTTCAACCTGCCAATTTTTTGACATTCCTGGTCGTATCCTTTTTAAGGTTTTCAAGCACTAATGGCATCTTACATTGTACTTACGCAAATTAACATTATTGATCAAGGCATTGAGCATTCTCTCGTCTTATGAGCAGATGGCTAACAGCAATATCAAAAGTGGTGTAACATCAAAAAGAAAATATAAAACACTGAATTTTTAAAGTTTATCGTAAAAGGTAAAAATTGATTTCGCTAAAGACTCTTGTTTGTTTAAAAGTTAGTAATATAAAAAAAAACTATAAATTGTAATTATAACTTCATTTTGATTTGAATATTTGATTTTATGCGTTCACTCATTTTACAAATGTGAAATGAAAGTAAATATTAATGCCAATTAAAATATTTCAGTTTTATATTCAACTTCCTTCAAATGGCAACCGCGTACGCAGTGTGAATCGTAACATATGTTCTACGTTATGTTTGAAGTTGTCGTATGCGTTTCTTTAGCTTTTACTCAAAAAGATTGACGTAAAAGGAATATTGTGGAGTGAAAGAGGCAGCCCTGGATGTAAGCAGATTAGGCGTTTGTGTTCTCTCTTTGTTTCTTAGAGCGATGGATCCCAGCCTCACAATGGACTGAAATTGTAAACAGCTTATATCTCAGATTGCCAGTTTATGAAAAGAATATGGAGAAAGCTGCCTGCTGCAGGCGCAATTCAGACTACACACTGAGAAGCGCACTTATTTTACCCAAAGAACTCAAAAAACTCGAATGAAGTACGGTTGTCGTACGTTTCGCTAGAATTCAAAACATTCGTAATTTAAACATAACATAGTCTTGCGACTGACGTGGGACTCATGGTATACAGGTGTTTAAGGACAAAGCAAAGACAATCTAAACGCACAGAACCGTGAAACGATAATTTGCGGTGCATATGTTCCAAACATGGAGCGGATAAGGAAAAAAAAACAACAGCTTAATGAACATTGTAAAGCTACACGGAAGACGAGCCAATAAATAGCTCTAAGGTCGAGTAAAGGACATGCTCTCTCTCTCATGCTCTCGCTTGCACACACAAGCTGTTTATGCAAGAACGGAATAGAGCAAGATGAAGATGCAAAAACTGCTCATCTTTAATCTTTTAACTACAAAATCATCACAATCTTTGAAGAATAAGTAATTTTATAGGTAGGTATAAATTATTATTTATCTGCATACGATCTACAAAAAATAAAATTATATCTGATATTTATTATTACTTTCAGATCAATAAAAGAAAAGAAAACGACGGCTTGTTTGAGATTTGAACTCATGATTGTATGCACCCAAGCCAATGTTCGTATTGTATGCTGATCTATAATTTTATTATGATTTGAAATCTTCATTGTTTTTTAAGTAAAGTATATTGACTTTACATTGATAGAAATAAGTTTTTTCTTTCTTGTAATTGAAATACTAGATGAAATCATGACAATACAATATCGTTCCAACGGAATACAACTGTGGTGCAGAATAGAACACAGCCCACTTGCTGGGTTTTTCACTTTGCACTAGAACATCTTTGAGTGAATAGTATAATAGTTTTTGTGCCTAAGTAAATGAATTGATTAAATAATTCAATTTATAAAATAAAATAAAATAATTCACCAGACTTTTCGTGATAGGTAATCTCCTTTCATGCGTTCACGTTCTTATATCTTATTCAGTGCAGGTTGCATCTCAGGAAGGCTTTTAACTGAAAGAAGTGGTTCTTCAGACTTTTTACTTAAGCCGCTTCCTTGTCCTTTGTGTCTCCATAAAAGTAAAACCGTATAATGAAATATTGATATGGCATTTAGAGACACAAATTCACTTCAAAGCATAAATACTAAACGTTATACGAACATTGAATTTTATTCTCGATTGCAGTTTTGACGTAATAAATTGACTTATTCAAAATGTAGTTCGATGATAATACTATGTTGCAAACGTGTTTTTTTTTCGATCACCGAAATCAAATAACAATATACGTGAGTGAAAACGTGAATGGATAACCGTCTGTTGCCCACCGCATATTGTTGGCAGGGTTGAGTCGCTTTTTATGGCCTATTTATATATTTTATAGCTATCATTAATAGCTAAATAAAATCTTAATCGACTTATAATCAAAGTAACTTGAGTATTTTACGGTGTTTTTTTATGTTATCGCATGCAGGAAAGCCCAGTCGGTAAAGACCAGTCCACTCTATGATGGTCAGCCAGGGAAGCTGGAAGCTGCATGCGGGAAACGTGTGTTATGTTCGTGCTTGTATGTGGGTTGTGGAGATTGCAAGTGTATATTTATCTGTTTCTTGAAGATATCCAGATTGTAGGAAGGAGGAAACACAGACGCTGGAAGAGCATTCCATAGCTTACCGGTGGCATTAAGGAAGGAACTTTGGAAACTGACAGTTCTTGGTCGACAAACATTAACTGTGTATGGATGTTCGGCAAGTGTAAGACGAGTTTGTCAGTTGTGGGTGGGTGCAGGAGGAATAAGTTTTTTTACGCTATGACGTGGGTGTGAGGCAGAAAATGTTCAGTTCAGTGCTTGTAATGACGATAACAAAATTTATGTTATTTATAATGAATCTGAGTGATAATCCCGAATTCACACGCTTTAAACATCTGTTTGCACTATTCAATGTGTTCATTAAAAAACATCCAAGCCTTCATTAAATGGCATTTAAAATTCATCTGCCTTTCGCCTCGCTGACCACGGATTCTAATAGAACTCCGTTTTAAACTGAAAACAGATTTGAAATAGGACAAGGAATCATACAATTGACATAGATAAAAGTTGGAAAACTGATTTTAAATAAGCCTATTAAGTGATGGCAATCTTTAAGCAATTTGCTTAGACACACCTTGACCACTAATGAATGATATAGACCATATCATATTGAAACACCGTAATTGTTCGATTACTTAAAGTAAGCATCATTAGACGAAGACTGCTAATCAACAAACGCCTTAATATGGTTCGGATCTAAGCATATGTAATTTTATCTTTGATATTGTCTAAGAAAGTATTCATGCATAATACTATATGTATTCAGTGAAGCGCTGGATGCAAAGATGACTTGGTGCGAAAAAAGTCAAGGATACTGCCAGAATGAAAATGTTGAGGGATATTCAACTATACTCTCCAGTTTGCGAGTAGTTATAAAATAATACAATTTTATCTTTAACTTTTTCTGTAAACTGAAAATATGAGTTATTTTGGGAATAAATAAAAGTTAAATGGCCTTGTTATTTTTGTTCCATTCTATGACACGTCCGTATCTTTTTGTTCAATTTAGGTTTTCAACGTCCCGGCATAGTGTGGTTACAAAGGCCGTCCCAACACCAAGCCACAGTGGTGTGACAGAAAAAAATCAAGAGAAAAATATTTTATAATGTCAAGTATCGATTTTTTGCCTTTACTGCTTTCCATGCAACAACTTTCATTAGTTTTTGAAAAAAGAATGGTTATCACCGTTCATAATAATATCGGACATGGTAGTAGAGGTAGAAAAGACAATGGAGCATGATCATTTGAAACACCATCATTTATGTTGCGTAAGTGAGCAGTGTATTCTAATAAAAATATGTCATATTGGAAAAATATGTTTTGAAGTTGTTAACACGAATCAGACCCAAAAAGAGATGTAATCCAATGACAACAGAAGATAGTTAATATTATATGAGATAATATCGTACATTCTGCAGAAAAATATTGGTTGAGGATGTTTATAAACTGTATGATTGGCAACCAATAGAAGCGGTCTGCATTTAGGAGTGAGTGGATATAGGATGAACCTAACCCAACCCAACCTAATCTAGCCTAAACCTAAGCTAACCTACGAGTGTGCATATTCGTTGGGTAGCCTCTATTACTATAGCTCTTCTTTAGATATTCACGTTTCGGATTAAATCTTTTAGAAAAACTCCGAGCATGGATCTCTCCATAACGTGCAGGGTGATCTTTATTTTAATAAGTAAGACTTGCTGTTAGATTCCACGTCTCTGCGCCATAAGTTAATACAGGGAGAATGCATTGGTTAAACGACTTAGTTTTAAGACATTACGAAATTTTCACATTATAAATATACTTATTTATGAGAATAGTGTCATATAAGTGTTTCTTGAGAATGTGTACCTGTAGTTATTCACATATAACGGGTCCGCCATCTAACTTTTTTTTTTCAACTACGACTTATTTCGTGAATGGTAACACTTAGCTCATGTCTGATTTGACAAATAATTAGTTTTTTCTTTCCGCTAAACGAATATGGTTGTATATACGCTTGAACAACGCTGAAAAATATTGCGACATTACTTTGAAAATCATGCTATGGTCCGCCATCTAACGTTTTTTTTAACTAGTGTTTATTTCATGAAAAGTTACTTTTAGCTCATATTTGATTTGACAAATAATTAGTTTTATCTTTCCGCTAAACGAATATGGTTGTGTTAACGCTTGAACAACGCTGGGAAATATTGTGACATTACTTTGAAAATCAGACCATTTTTCTTCAAAAATGAGCAAGGAGTGGCCGTTACAGTCAATGGCGTTCGTTATCGGGCCATTTTTGTTCACAAAAATTGAAGAAGAAGATATCGACAACATTTAGTTTCAACAGGACGGCGCTACGTGCCACACAACCAAAGCTACACTCGATGTTTTGCGCCCCGTTTTCAAAAAAAAATAATATTTGGCGGACCCTATATTTACTTTAACCAACGACATAACCAGGTTAAATGCATCTTTTTATTACCTACTTCAAACAGCATTGAATCGGGCATTTTTAATTATCACTTATAAAAGCATTTATGTTTGTTCAATTGTTCAGATACGCCACTGGATTGCGGGACGTCCCCAGCCGTCATATCGCTGAAAGAAGAGGGAGAGAGAGGAAGAGGGGTCAGAGAGGGACGCAGGTAGTGATGTGATGGAATAAAAACAGTTCTGCTGCCCTGTGATGATAGTGGTTGATTTTTAAACAATAATTATTTTTTCGGTCCACTGAATGTGAATTTCAACAAAAATTAATTCGAAGAAACGATGGTTGCAGGTACAAGGATTAAATCAAATCTGTAAACACAATTTTGAACATTTTTTAAATTTGATTTTATAATTATTATTTATTATATGTACTCTTATAAGACAATGTTGAAGATATAAAAAAAAAAATGTATTGAAAAAAATATATAACATGACTCTATTTATATACATGAATGAGTATGTACCTAATTATTTGATATTTATAATGTTTTGTTTTGTTTAATATGTTTCCCATAAATGATATCTTGTAACTATTTTTAGTAATTTTAAGTATTTCAACTTTGGTTAAAATGAAGAACCAACTATCCAGCGCCTGTATCGTCTCCATTTTTATTTATGAATCTGAATCTTGGCATTCTACTAAAAGCCAATGCATCCGTTTAATGGGTTTCAAAAACACATGTCTGCATAAAATAGGGGAGAACGACGATTTTACTTTGTGAAGAATGACAAGGCAAAAAGCGGGCAAGGCAGTCTTCTATACTATGGTTGATCAAGAAGGGAAGGTGAAACTGGTTGGAACCTATACAGTACATGAACTACAGCTGATTTTTATCAAGCCTCTGACCTCTTGCTATCATGAGACGCCATTGGGAACTATATATGTAATGTACTCACAGAGTTTTGGGAGGCATAGCTAATATGAGATGAGGCATAGCTTTGTGGCGGCAGGTCATTACGACCATATGCTCCTTTAGGGGAGCGGATATGATGATGATGATTAAAAGTCCGAATTCTAGTAGATATCATTTATTTATTATTATTAAATAGTCAGGGATCATGTTAAATTTCCTTGAGTATAAAAAGCTGCTCATCTCATAATTGAGTCAAGCATATTTAATTTATATGTAATTAAACTAAATATAATAAAAAATAAATTAAATACGTAAATTTTACTATTCAACAGGTAATAAAGACCAAAGAATATATTTTTTCGAATTGATTACTGTGAATGACACATATCGGTTGTAAATTTTTGTTTTTAGTTTATTTTAAAGCGCTACAAAAAAAAATGAATGGAATTAAGCACGGATCATAAAAATGCTAATAAAAACTTGAATCCAATAAAACGGCTATATTTTCAGACATAAAAATAACATGTAATTTTCAGGCACACTTTCATGAATTACGAATGAATTGCTAGGAATGGCGAGGCCGTCATATCACCGGAATGAGTCCAATTAGCAATAAAATAAAAGCGAATAGTGAGAATTTCCAAACAGCAAGCCCGCATATAATGAAAAACATTGGATTCATCGGTACATTGAGCCTTTTTTTTCATATTGATCATTGAATGAAACATGTTGAAATTAAAAATGTTATATGTTGATTTATGGTAATTTTAAATGAAAAGTATTTTTTTGGATATATATGAATTATGTTCAATTGGAGAAGCTGCATGTGGACACGATGTTTTTTTTAAATGCAATCGCATGCAGGAGAGCACAGCCGGTCAAGACCAGTGCACTATATGACGCTCAGCCAAGGAGCCTGGGCGCTGCATGCGGGAAACGTGTGTTGTGTTCATGTTTGTGTGTGGGTGGGGAGATTGGAAGTGTATATGTATCTGTTTCTTGAAGAGATCTAGATTGTAGGAAGGAGGAAACACAGACGCTGGAAGAGCATTCCAAGGCTTACTGGTGGCATTAAGGAAGGAACTTTGGAAGCTGCCAGTTCTTGGTCGACACACATTAACCGTGTATGGATGTTCGGCAAATACGAATAAAGATAAGTTTGTCGGTTGTGGGTGGGTGCAGGAGGAATTACTTGTAGTGGTTATGTGCGTGGAGATATTAAAAGACATTAAAATATATAATTTATAATTTTTTTATCAATTAATTGATTTAATCGTTCTTAAAAATACATCATTCTATATCCACTCTTAAGAACTACTGTATATGTTCGTCATAAGCTACCACCACAGAGATCTGGCAGATATCATGTGATCCTATGATCTGTTTCTCGAAGCTCTGCCGAGTACATTTAATATGTAGTTTCTGACTAATTTCCGGGATGGCGAAAGTCAAGATGGTTAGGGGTACGCAATCATTTCATGCCCAATTTTCTTTTGGGTATATTCTCATAATAATAATTGCACACTGAACACACCTCCACGCATAGCAACTTGTGCTGGTGTACCCTGGGCAACGTCCACAAAGTAGCGGCTAAGATGTTCAGTAGTGGTAGACGATTTATGGAGTCGTCGTCCCCGGAAGACACCACCGCTCGCACTTAGGTCGTGTGTAGGAGTCTCAGCTTCAGCTGATCTTCTCTGAGCGTATCGTGTGCGGGCGCGGGGATATAAGGGAGAGGTTGGTGACGGTCGGATGAGCGCTGATTCCTCGCCGCTCCGGGGCTGGTCGCAGTGGAGGGAACCGAGAGAGGGAGAGCCAGTAAAGCGGTTAGATGCTGGCCGCGCCGCCGGATAGTACAGGGTACCGACCT